>CAWUFW010022698.1:0-90016 GCA_963921515.1 Calotriton arnoldi | reverse complement strand
CCGCCGTTCGATTTACGTATTGCTAGGGACCCAGTGGCACGGAGGGCGAGGGGAGCCACACCGAGGAGTCCTCAGCACCATCCACCTCAGCTGAGGACCAGAGCAACTCGGAGGATGACTCCCTTGTGGAGGCGGGTGTCAGCAGCCACCACACCCCAGCTAGTGTTGCTGTCCCCGCCACCACCAGCACCACCACCGCCCTCCCATCGGCTCCCATTCCCCAGGTCCGTGGAGGCTCCCATGTTCGGGAGCGTGTCTCCTTTGGGCCAGGCACCGCACCCCCTGCCCCTGTGTCCCCTGCTGCCCTGAGTGAGGAGTCTGTGTACCTCCTTCGCCAGCTCAATGTAGGGCAGACAGCCATGCTGAGTGTCCTCCATGCGCACACCGCACTGTTGACTCAGCTGGTGTTGTTCATGGAGGGCATCTCATCGGGCATGTCTGACCTACAGAGGGGCAATAGGTACATGGACTCCTCCCTGATGGCAGCAGTGTCCCTCATCAGACAGTCCCTCACCCCTCCTGCCTCTGCTCCATCCACACTCCCCAGCACCTTACCCGTCCCAAGCACACACACACCGGCACAGGCACACACCAGCACACACACGTCCAGCACACAGACACACACGCCACAAACAAAACGCACACGCACGCACAGTCAGGGGACTGAAACCAGACTCACAGGGGATGGGGCCCTGGTACACACACACGCATCCACGGGCACTGTGCAGTCCTCAGTTGCCTCTCCCTCCAAAGCACCCTCCCTTGCCTCACCTGCAACCCCAAAGACCCAGCGCCTCTTCCTCAGTGACCTCGGCCTCTTCCCCTCCGATCCAGCTGCTCCAGCATCCAGGGTGAAGAGGAAGCCCCCCACACGGAGCAGAGTGCCCCTCGCCCCCGGACACCCTCCCCCAGGCGCAGACAGACTGAGGCCCCCACCCACAAGTCCCCCGGAGTGGTAAGAGCAAGACCCCGCCGCCGCCCTGCAGCTCAAGCACCAGGTCTCCTTCCTCCATCCCTCAGGCCCCCACTCCACAGGTGCCCCCACCACACCCTGCCCCAGGTTCCCCCACCCACAGATATACCATCCCCAAGAGGCTCCGGCCTTCTCCCCCTGCCACTTGCTCTCCCGGCACCACACCCCCCGCTGCGCTTGTCTGTGCCACTGATGTGGTGAGGGTGTCCTCCCCCTCTGTCCAGCCCACCTTGCCTGTTCCCCATTCTCCTCCCCTGGTGGTAGGCACTGCAGTGGAGTCCACTACCACCCTGTCTGACTTGGGCACTGCAGTGGCGGACCTGTCCACTCCATCTGCAGGGTCCACTGTAGTCGTGCCGGCACCCACAACATCTGAGCCATGCCCCCCAGTTGTGCCAGCACACACCATGTCAGACACCTCCACTGCAGTTGTCAGTGGCTCTCCAGCACCCACCACCCCTTCCCTGCTTCCTCCTGGTGAGCCCTGATCCTGTCCCTGCAGTGCCTGGCCTACCCCCCGGTTGCCCCTCCTAGTGGATTGTCCCTGGTTTTGTGCAGGCATGTGTAGGGTGGCATCTGCCACTGTCTCCCACTTGTGACTTTGTTGATGGACTGGCCATTGGCCTTTGTTTATGTTCTACCGGACTTCTACTTTTAATGCCACATATGCTGAATAAAGCAACTTTCTGTTCTCTAGTGCTTTTGCTTCTGATGTACATGATGTTGATGATGCTAACCATGCCCTTGCTGCAGTGATGGTGATATTTGGTCTCATGATAATGAAGTGTTACTGTGCAGGAACCCATGTGGTCCAGGGGGAATGTGTCCTATCCTGTGGTGTATCCATGTCATCCATAGCAGCATCTGAGGGTGTCATGTGTTCAGTATTTGGCAATGGGATTTCCTACTTAGATTGGCAATTTCACATCTGTGGCTTCCACCCCTGCACATCTGTTGTGCCTGCCATTGTTCAATTCGTCTACTTCCCTGACCGTGTGGCCATCTCCAGTGGACATGCAGGTTTGGGCATCAATGGGGAAGGACTCATCTGTGTTGTCAGTGCAACATTGCTATACAAGTGTGTTGGATCTGTGCTGATGATTCCGTTGGCACTTCCATGACCAGGCTGATGTGACGGGAGCCCTCATTTGGTGCTAATTGTTGATTGTGTGACCAAGTGCTCAGCTGACATGATGGGGCCCTACTGAGGCAACATATGGCACAGCTTTCCTCACACAGGAGTGGAGTCCCCTCATGGCAGTGTGTACTCCTGTGACATTGCCTGCGCCCAAGGTGTGTGTTGTATGTGCATGTCTGTGTGTTCACTTCCGTTTAGCTGTGCATGCTGTGATCCCTAGTGTTGTACCTGTTTGTGATGCTAGCTGAGTTGAGCTATGTTCCCCAAAGTCTTCTCCCTGGGTTCTCTGTGATGTGGGTGCATGGCACATTACTGGTCATCAGGGTGTCACCCATAGGTGTGTTTGCTGTCAGGGCTGAGTTTGTGTGCAGACGCAGATGGATCACAGTCAGGTTTCCCCTTGGCACTTGTTGTTTGCCCCTGTCATGTGATTTCCAGTTTGTGTTATCTTTCAGTGATTGTGACACGTTGTGTGTGTGACTCCTGGCACTCCTCAGGGTCCGGGCTGCAATGTTGGTTGTTGTCTATGTGTGTTCTTTGTGGGTGACCTTGGCTTCTTCATTGGTGTGTGACTGTGGCTGGGATCCCATTGGTTGGTGTGGTATTGCCGTCATGTCCATGTACAGCGTAGTGTGCAGTGTGTCAGACATTCAGGAGTCTTGTTGAGTGGCCATGTGTGATGTGTTTCTGCACCTTGGTTCCCACCCACCACCCTGGAATAGTCATGGGTGCATGTGCAATGTCACCAGTGCATGTGTGCTTCACTGCTGCACATTGTTGGAGGTCGAGGGGTGTGGTGTTGAGTGTGTGCAGATGAGAGTTGTTGCCCGGCTAGGCCCCTGCCTCCATGTTGGCCTTGGCTTACTGGCCATGCTGTTTGATTTGTGCTTGTGTAGGTGTGATGGTAGTTAGTTGCTCAGTACACATGACTGTGGTTCACAGTGTGAACCACATTTAGCTTTGTCATCACAGTGGGATTGTAATGCAGCCCAGGGTCACCACATTGTGGGGGCCCTGGGGGTGGTGCTGTGGTGTGTCTGTGTCTTGCTGTGTCAGTTGCTGTCCCTACGTGCCTGTGTGACATGTGTGATTTGTGCTCCCTCTCATCTGACAATGCCTGCTTGCCCACATAGGGGATTTGGATCCATGAGTTACCTTTGTGTGGCACTGTATGCACATCTGTATGATTGGTATTCAGGTCTCCTCATGTGTTGTGTGGTTACCTGGGGACACTGGCACCCCCCCCTCACCTGTTGTGTATGATGTGCAGTGTGGGTCTGCCTGTTTGTGTTTGTGCATCTGCACCACTGCATTGGCATATCTTGGGTGTGCCATTGGCTGTATGTAGTTTGGTGGGTTTCCCCTGCTGTCCCTGGGACTCCTAGGTCATCGGTCAGCACAATGATCATGGTTTGTGTGTCCCATTGCTGCCATGGTATGGTATCTGTTCACCTCACATCTGCAGTCTCCACAGGGTATCTGCATGTGTGTGCCAATTGGTGCAAATATGTGGGTCTGCATTCTGATGGTCACTTCTGTCATTGTGTCATTGATGATTGTTGACGGTGTCAGACCCCATGGGTGTTGTTTGTCTGCACATGGCCAAAGGTATGTCTTATTTGCACTGCAGGATTTGGCTCCCCCAATTTATGTTGCAATGGGACACATACACTACTTTGCCACTGATGTGTTTGTTGTTCTGTGACCAGGAATCATCCATGCAGTTTGGCAGTTGCACCTCTTTCTTTGTCAACACTTACCTTTTGGTCACTGTGATGATGGGGGTTTGGACCCCATTGCTACAATGTTCAAAATGTGCTTCAGCTATGGACCCCACACTTACATTTTGGTCACTGTGATGATGGGGGTTTGGACCCCATTGCCACAATGTTCAAAATGTGCTTCAGCTATGGACCCCACACTTACATTTTGGTCACTGTGATGATGGGGGTTTGGACCCCATTGCCACAATGTTCAAAATGTGCTTCAGCTATGGACCCCACACTTACATTTTGGTCACTGTGATGATGGGGGTTTGGAACCCATTGCCACAATGTTCAAAGTGTGCTTCAGCTATGGACCCCACACTTACATTTTGGTCACTGTGATGATGGGGGTTTGGACCCCATTGCCACAATGTTCGAAATGTGCTTCAGCTATGGACCCCACACTTACATTTTGGTCACTGTGATGATGGGGGTTTGGACCCCATTGCCACAATGTTCAAAATGTGCTTCAGCTATGGACCCCACACTTACCTTTTGGTCACTGTGATGATGGGGGTTTGGACCCCATTGCCACAATGTTCAGAATGTGCTTCAGCTATGGACCCCACACTTACCTTTTGGTCACTGTGATGATGGGGGTTTGGACCCCATTGCCACATTGTTCAAAGTGTGCTTCAGCTATGGACCCCACACTTACATTTTGGTCACTGTGATGATGGGGGTTTGGACCCCATTGCCACAATGTTCAAAATGTGCTTCAGCTATGGACCCCACACTTACCTTTTGGTCACTGTGATGATGGGGGTTTGGACCCCATTGCCACAATGTTCAGAATGTGCTTCAGCTATGGACCCCACACTTACCTTTTGGTCACTGTGATGATGGGGGTTTGGACCCCATTGCCACATTGTTCAAAGTGTGCTTCAGCTATGGACCCCACACTTACATTTTGGTCACTGTGATGATGGGGGTTTGGACCCCATTGCCACAATGTTCAAAATGTGCTTCAGCTATGGACCCCACATTTACATTTTGGTCACTGTGATGATGGGGGTTTGGACCCCATTGCCACAATGGTCATGGCCTGCTTGCATCGTGGGTGCCACACACATATATGTGTGGCACATGTGCTAGGGGGTCACATTGTATGTTCAAAGTAATGTTCGGTGTTGTAGGCATTTGACACAGTATACACACGCTTGTCATGGTGTTGGGGGGATGTCTTCTTCTTGCATTCCCTAGGTTGTGGTGTGCTGGTTGTGTCATGCATTGTCCATCCTATGAGTGGGGATGGTAGTAGTGGTAGGCATCCAGCCCCCCCTGGCTAAGGGTGGTAGTAGTGATAGGCATCCTGCCCACCCTGGGTGAGGGTGGTAGTAGTGGTAGGCATCCAGCCCCCCCTGGGTGAGGGTGGTAGTAGTGGTAGGCATCCTGCCCCCCCTGGCTAAGGGTGGTAGTAGTGGTAGGCATCCAGCCCCCCCTTGGTGAGGGTGGTAGTAGTGGTAGGCATCCTGCCCCCCCTGGCTAAGGGTGGTAGTAGTGGTAGGCATCCAGCCCCCCCCTGGGTGAGGGTGGTAGTGGTGGTAGGCATCCAGCCCCCCTGGCTAAGGGTGGTGGTATGCATCCAGCCCCCCTGGGTGAGGGTGGTAGTAGTGGTAGGCATCCAGCCCCCCTGGGTGAGGGTGGTAGTAGTGGTAGGCATCCAGCCCCCCTGGGTGAGGGTGGTAGTAGTGGTAGGCATCCAGCCCCCTGGCTAAGGGTGGTAGTAGTGGTAGGCATCCTGCCCCCCTGGGTAGGGGTGGTGGTGCGCATTCAGGCCCCTGTGTGTATATGTGGCATTGGTGATGGGCATCCCGCCCCTATGGTGCTGCTGTTGCTGGTGTAAGTATATTCTGCATCCCTCTGTGTGTGTGTGATGTATCGTGTACGTGTTGTATGTGTTTTGTGGTTGGTGTCTGGCTTACCTTCTGCGCCGTACGCGTCCGTGCCTGTTCCGGTAGTAAATGTAGAATATTGGTATGATCGGGACGAAGGGATTCATGGTTGGTTCGTGTCGTTCGTCCTTCTCGTTGCTTCGCGTCGTCCTCGTCGCTTCGCCTCGTCCTCGTCGCTTCGCGTCGTCCTCGTCGCTGCCGTGTTCGTCTCGGAGCCGTGGATCGTGTTGTGGCGCGAATCGGAGCTTATGTGCGCCTCTCCCGGATGCTTTGACGTGCCGTGCGTAGCGACGGGTTCAGCACGTACGGAAAGCGCATCGTACTCATTCGGCCGGACGGAGCTGCATTTTCCCTTCCATGCGACTCGATTCAGCGTTTCCGGATTCGCCTCGGTCGGGGAACAGGACCTGGTTTGGGTGAGTACGGCTCGGCCGGATTCTTTGCTGTTGTGCGCATCGTACTTACTCGTTCGGTGTGCTGTACGGATCGGTCGGGAAACAGGCTTTCGCATGGCTTTTTTCCCGACCGAATGGTGTTGGGTGCGCCTCCGACCGAGATCGGAATCGGCCCCTAAGTCGGAATTCTCTTTTTTCTCTAGTCATATACTGATCAGACATATGAGGACAAAAAAAAAAACAACAGATTGAAAGTGTAGTCGAAAAGGCTTTTGAATTGAAAAGAAGATTGTTTATATTAGTATTGAAGATAATGAAGACATTGAATAAAACTATGCACTTTATGAAGGAGAAGAGTAAAAGAAAAAGACTGGTTAATAGAACTAACTTTTCAAACTTTTTTCGGGTTAATGGAAGCACACTTCTAGTACTGAACCTTTTTTTAATGAAGTAAGCTATTTTCAACAAAATACATTAGTTCATGCAGTTGATACCAGTGGTCGTTGTTATGAGGTTAAAAACGGTTGTCCAATTGAAAAAGAAAAGATGGTTCCTAGAAATGCAGAAGAAGTAATAGCTGAAGACGTTCAAGGGAGACCTACACAAGCTTGAGTGTATAAGTGGGATTGCAGTAGCATTTGTAGTATACGACAGGAATCTATTGATATATTATGAAATTTCTTACGAGATTATGGTAAAAAAGGTATTAAACAGAAGATTAAGATGTTGCAAGGACTAGATCCTTGTAAAGTGAGAAAATATACTAACTTGCAGGGTCATTCTCTGGCTTGTCTTTCTAGAAAAGTGTGTTGAAGTACTTTTCATTATTTAAGAATGTTAGCAGTACATCCCTCAGAAATGCGGAAGTTAGTATGAAGATTGTACTATGTAAAAAGTCCTGCATTATCTTTAAGAGAAATAAACACAGCTCTTTTGCATGGTTCAGTATTGGATGTAAAAACAAATTCTGATGATATACAGTTTCGTTTCTTTGGTCCTCAAGAGGAGTGTAGAGAAAGTGAGAGTTTGATAAGTGTAGGTGTTGAAGAAGAGGTGGAAGATAGTACTGCTTGGAAGATTGCAGAAGAAATTACAAAGTTTAAGGTAGTTTCTTGTGAAAAACCAAACTATGTTTGTATTTGTTGTCGACGTACTCACTATAGAAGTCAAACTAGGAATGTTGATGTGTATTTAAAAAGTGAAAAGGGAAAACAATGTTAAGTGGGAGCAATTTGGTGCTTATTTGTTGGTGGAAGGTCATTTTGAATTGGATAGTGATCAACGTATTTGTAAATATTGTTACAACAAATTAGAAGAGAACAAAATGCCAGCTAGAGCTGTACATAATAACCTAGAGTTGGTAGCTATTCCTTCGGAACTGGTAGATTTAAATACGTTTGAGTCCATTCTTATTCAATCTGTGCACCCGTTTCAGGCTATAGTTCGTATGGAGCCTAAAACAGGTAAGCTGCCTCCAACAGATTTACAAAGAGGTTTAAAAGGAAGAGTTGTGTATTTACCTTTAGATTTTAAGAGAAATATTGAAACTGTTGGTGTAGAGAGAGAGGAAAGTGAACCTGTAGTTATTCTAGTTAATGGTGTACCAACAAAGAGTCGGAAAATATGGCAAGAGTTAGTAGATGTCACCAAACTTCAAAAGGCTACATTATATCTTGTACAAAACAATATTTATTATAGAAATGTATATGTGGAAGAAGAAAAAATATCTTTAGAAGATGAAAGAGAAATTTCAACTGGCCAAATAGAAAAAGTGGACAACTCGAGGAGTGAAGAAATTTATGAACATTATAGTATACATCCTCTACATTCAAAAGAAGTGATAGGAAACACTATTGAATTATTTCAAATGAAGAAAGCGAAGGGAACTCCCATGAGTGTATGGGAAAAATGTTTAGAAGCTCGTTGTTTTCCACAGCTCTTCCCCATTGGAAAAGGTGGACGATATGATGAATGACCAGTACAGATTCCAGCTTCAGAATATCGTACAACAAGATTGTACTCAGAAGATCCAAGATTTCGACAGTGTATTCCATATTTATTTCATCATATGTTTGAAAGTGACTCGTCTGGACTTTCATATGCAGTGAACCACATATTAAAAACAGGAGTTCTTCTTACACATCTTTCTGAAAGGAATTTTTGGACAAAGTTCAACAAAGAGACGATCATTTAGAATCTGAGTTAATTAATTTGATGGCGTGTCAGCGTGGTACTAATGAGTATTGGTATCGTCGTCATGGAGAACTTAAATGTATGTTAAGGAACTTAGGAACCCCTATGTGGTTTGTTACGCTTAGCTGTGCTAAATACGCATGGGATGATTTACTTGAATTTCTACGACAAGCAACTTCAAATGTAAAAAACATTGAATTGAAGACAGCTGGAGAACTGTGTTCCTTGGATCCTGTAAATATGTGCAGATATTTTAATCATAGGTTTCAAGCTATGATGTCTTTTATCTGCAATAAAAATAATCCACCTCTTGGAGAAGTTATTGATTTCTTTTGGAGAAAGGAGTACCAAGCCAGAGGTGCCTCATATACACATGCTGTTATGGATCAAGAATGCACCAAAATTTGGAACTGATACTTATGAAAGTGTTTTGTCTTTCATTGAAGAGTATGTTACCTGTGCCATTCCAAAAGAAGGAGGAGATAACAACTTGAGACAACAAGTTTTACTGTTTCAAAGTCATCGATGTGGAAAATATTGTCAACGGAAATACATATCAAAGGGAAAGTTTTATACAAAATTTTGTTTTGGATTCCCACGTCCAGTAAATTCAAAAGGAAGAGTCAACAGTTTCATGTCAGAAGTAAGGCATACTATAACTTGAAAATGTCCGAAGAATACTTACAACATAAAAAGAACTGAAGATTCAAAGTATATTAATGACTACAATCCAGTGATTTTGACAATGTGGAATGCAAATATGGATATCCAGTATGTTGCAGATAATTCGATTGCTGTTGCTCGCTATGTTACGTCATATATAACCAAATCTGAAAAGACGGAGTTGAAAGAAATGTGGGAAGAAATTTCACAATAGAAGATTCTTACTAACAAATTGTTCAGCTTTAGTTTGAAGATGCTTTCCCATCGAGAGATTGGATCCTACGAATGTTCCGATCGGTTGACCTCTGCAAGTTTATATTCAGTCAAGAGGAATCATTTGGGTAAGTCTAGGTCTTGCAGCACCACAAAATCGAATATTGAAATCTGTACGAGAAATTTAATACTTAGCATTGAATGAACCAGAAAGTACAGATATTGTTAAAACTAATATATTGGATACGTACTATCCCAAAAGAAGTTCACATCTGCAAAACATATGTCTCTATGAAGTAATGCAACATTACAGTTTTAAGAGAAATGTTACAGAAAATATAAATGAAGAAAAATATGCAGTAATTGGATGTGATGGATGTTTGGTAAAACATGCCAAAGGAAATCTTATTAACCACAGGAAACTCAGTTGTGAAACTCCAGATAAAAGGGAATTTTGCTATTTAGCAACTTTTCAAGCCTTGGCGCAGTGAAAGGGAATTACTTGGAGATTTTGACTGCTCTGAAGATTCTTTTAATGCATGTAAAGATAGCATTCAATGCACAATTTTTCCAAATTATCTACAAATGTTAAATGAAGAGATTGAACAAGAAACTACTATTGCAGCTAAAATAGCTAGAGACAGTTCTCAAGATAGTCAAAGTTCTGCTCCACTAAGTCAAGATCCACTAGGACAACCAATTCTTGAAAATGAAGCAGCAATAACCAAGAATGAGTAGAAACGGCAATGCAACAAGCACAACAGTATATTTTTGAGTTGGGAAACTTGGAAGAACAACTAAATATTGAACAAAAAAGAAATATATCAGCAAGTGACACAACAGATACAGCATGGTTTACTGCATGAAAAAAAAGAATACCAATGCACATCATTTAAACCTATTCAAATGTATATCAGTGGGCAAGCTGGAACAGGAAAAAGTTTCTTAATTTAAAGTTTTGACCAGTTATCTACACAAAACCACTGAATCCCATTTATCTTGTGTTGTAATCGCTCAAACTGGGTTAGCAGCACACAACATTAAAGGGATTACGTTACATCGATTACTCATGCTACCAGTTGAACATGAAAATAAGTTGGAATATCACAAGCTATCTGGAGAAGCTTGTTATGAAGTTTCAAGAGTACTCAAGAAAATGAAACTTCTAATCATTGATGAGGTGAGCATGGTCTCAAACTTCTTTTTTTTTTTTAAATTTTGTTTATTGAACAGCTTGTATAATACACAGTAGGTCCCCTATTAGGGGCCAAGGCGGACATCAAGGATCACAAACGGTACAAGCATTTTCCATAGAGTAAAGCAACATCCCTCGGAACTTCCCACCACCCTCATCCCCCTTTCCCCCACGGCACTGTAAAAGGTACTGTGACCCCAATGAAGCATATCCTCACATGTGGCAGTGTTACAACAAGTGACAGTCCCAAGGTTAAACAGAGCAAGAGCATCAGATTACAGCGTCTATTGCAAATCAGGGTTTCCCAGAAGGTACACAGATAGCGGAGCCCAGAAGTCTTTAGGGCGTGAAGTTTCAGGCAATTCCTCGGCATAGATCCCAAGTTGTTCTTTGCAATAAAGTAAATCTCGGACCCACTTTTTCAAGGTTGGGGTGAGTTTAGAACCCCATCATTGCGCCACCGCCCTCTTAGTCAGTAAGGTCGAAACAGCCACCAGTCTGCGGTTGCAGGATTTAAGATTCTTTACCCAGCCTAATAGGCAAACCTCAGGAGTACATAGCACAGGTTCTGACACCACGTTCGTAAGCATTTTCCTGACCTTACTCCAAAATGTATATATTCCCGTACAATTCCATGCGAGATGCAAAAAATCTGCATCCCCCTGCCCACAGCGAACACAGCAAGCGCTCTCCCGCAGACCAAAGCGCATCAGTTGAATCGGGGTATAGTATAACTGGTGCAAGTATTTAAAATGGATGATGCGGAGGTTACAATTTGCCGTTAGACGGCCAGTTAGGGTGCAGCAGAACTTCCACACATCCGGCGACAATGAAGTCCACAGTATCGCCACCCATTTTTTAAATGAAGGTGAATCAAGCTGTTCTCTTTCCCTAAGGGACGCATTATATAACTTCGTGATCAGGCCTGTGCTATCCTCACCTGCTAACACCGCCTGCAGTGCCAACAGCGGCTTGGGTTCAGCTGGGTAATCAGGATAGATAGTTCTGATTGCCTGCTGCACATGCACATAAGTGAACCCAAGCATCAAACCCCGGTCCCTGCCACCCTGTATGTCGGCGAGCCACCTGAACTGGCCTTGTTTATAAAGGTCACCTAATTGTGTTATTCCCGCCGCACCCAATGCTCAGCGCCAGGATACCCGGCGGGTTGCAGTGCGCTCTACAAATACCCCTTACATTACATTACATTACAAGGGCAGCCGGCTCTTGTGCAGCAGAGATATCCGGGTGCGCAGCGAGCGGTAATGTTGGGGCATAGAGATATTGCACTCCGGCTCCCCGTCAAACCCTTTCCCGCACCACATCTTCAACAAAGCCAGCAGCTCCATTGCACCACACCTGCGCAATGTCATCAATCTCTCCTTCGAGACCGCGACCTTCCCAGAGAGCTGGAAACACGCCGAGATCAACGCCCTACTTAAAAAACCCAAGGCGGACCCGAGAGACCTCAAGAACTTCCGGCCCATCTCCCTGCTTCCATTCCCAGCCAAGGTCATCGAGAAGATCGTCAACAGACAGCTAACCCGATACCTCGAAGAAAACAGCATCCTGGACCCATCCCAGTCAGGGTTCCGCAGCAACCACAGCACCGAGACTGCCCTCATCGCCGCCACCGACGACATCAGGACCCTGCTGGACAATGGTGAGACCGCAGCCCTCATCCTGCTGGACCTCTCCGCCGCCTTCGACACTGTCTGCCACCGCACTCTATGCGCACGCCTCCACGATGCAGGGAGACCGAGACAAGGCCCTGGAATGGACCACCTCCTTCCTCTCTGGCAGAACACAGAGAGTCCGCCTCCCCCATTCTGATCCGAAGCCTCCGAGATCATCTGCGGCGTACCCCAGAGATCATCCCTCAGCCCGACACTGTTCAACATCTACATGGCCCCGCTCGCACGCATCGCCAGACAACACGACCTCAACATAATCTCCTACGCAGACGACACTCAACTGATCCTCTCCCTCACCAAGGACCCCCTCGCCGCCAAATCCAACCTCCACGAAGGAATGAAGGCCGTCGCCGATTGGATGAAGAGCAGCCGACTAAAGCTGAACATGGACAAGACGGAGGTCCTCATCCTCGGCTCCAACCCTTCAGCCTGGGATGACTCCTGGTGGCCAGCGACACTGGGGGCAGCCCCGACACCCACCGACCACGCACGCAATCTGGGAGTCATCCTCGACTCAACGCTCTCCATGGCCAAGCAAGTCAACGCAGTCTCCTCCTCCTGCTTCAACACCCTCTGCATGCTCCGCAAGATCTACAGGTGGATTCCGACAGATACAAGAAGAACAGTCACCCAGGCCCTCGTCAGTAGCAGACTCGACTATGGAAACGCCCTCTACGCGGGAGCCCCGGCCAAGCTCATCAAGCGACTGCAACGCATTCAAAATGCCTCTGTACGCCTGATCCTCGACGTACCACGCCACATTACCCCCCACCTGAGAAACCTGCACTGGCTCCCCGTCGACAGGAGAATCTCCTTCAAACTCCTTATCCACGCACACAAGGCACTCCACAAGACCGGCCCAGCCTACCTCAACAGACGACTCTTCTTCTACGTCCCCAACCACCAGCTCCGCTCCGCCGACCTCTCCCTCGCCACCGTTCCTCGCATTGGAAGAACAACCACCGGCGGCAGATCCTTCTCCCACCTCGCCGCCAAGACCTGGAACACCCTTCCACTCAGCCTACGACAGACCCAAGACCTGCTGACCTTCAGGAGGCTACTCAAGACCTGGCTGTTCGACCAGTAGCGGCACCCCCCACTTTTTTCCCCAGCGCCTTGAGACCCTCGCGGGTAAGTAGTGCGCTGTACAAATTCTGTGATTGATTGATTGATTGATTGAACTGTGCACGCGCCGCAAGCATCTTCTACGCCCATGCTGTGCAAAGTGTGGGGTTAATTTCAGTCCTGGGTCCACCTCCCCCACCAGACAAGGCGGTCGTGACAAGGGCCAACGGAAGGACAGCATCAGCCTCAATAGCTACATGTGGTTGGAATCGCTGTGGAAAAAACCAATAATGTGCAAACTGGGCCTGTGCACAGAGATAGTATAAGCGCATATCAGGGGCTTCGAAGCCTCCCCGCTCGAACGGTAATACTAGCACCTCCCAGCTGCATCGAGGCTTCTTACCACCCCACACAAAGGACAGCAGTGCTGACTGAAGTGACTTAAACACCGCAAGAGTGAGGCGGATGGGAATATTAATAAACAAATAGAGTAGTTTGGGCAAAATCGTCATTTTAACCACTGTGATGTGATCTGCTAGAGAAAGCGGGAGTTTAGCCTATCTCGCTGCTCGATCAGTGATTTGGGTCAGGGCGCTGCCATAATTCTCAGAAACCACCACATCAGGGTCTCTGTGTAGCCATACCCCTAAATATTTTACTGGGTCAGTTGGCCATGTCAATGGGAAGTCTAGCTCCACACGCTGCGTACCAGCCGTCAGCGGGAACACCGTCGATTTCGCCCAGTTAATGCCAATCCCTGAAAAGCGTTCGAATTTGATATATTCACGTAGCAATCCTGGGAGAAACGTTGCAGGCTCTCGAACATACAGAAGCATATCATCGGCGTACAACGAGACTACCAATGGACGCTGTCTGAATCGTAACGCTGCCTGTGCGTGACGCTGGCGGAGCTTACAAGCCAGTGGCTCCAATGCAAGCGTGAAAAGCATCGGCAACAGGGGGCAGCCCTGCCGTGTGCCACGCCGAATGGGAAACGCAGTTGAAACCCAGCCATTGACCCGCACACGCACCGCAAGCACCTCATATAGTAGGGGCATGGTCTCAAACTTAATGCTTGCCTTTGTACATTTAAGCCTGCAACAGATTTTAAAAACAGATTATGATGTTCTATTTGGAGGAAAACATGTAATTGTATTTGGCGTCCTACTACTACTTACTCCTGTGAAAGGCCAACCAGGTTTTAACACACTTGTCCATGAAGACACTAGGAAATCTTTGGCAAGTATTGGAAACAACATTTGGTCTCATTTTGAATATAAATAACTTATTAACCCCTTCAATGCTCATGACGGAATGGTTCCGTCAAGAGCACAAGTTCAAGTGTGCTCATGACGGAACCATTCCGTCATGAGCACACTTTCAAAAAATCCCCCTGCTGTAAACAGCAGAGGGATTTCCCTTTTTTTTTTTGCTTTGGGAGGTGGGGAAGAGCTTCCCCAACCTCCCAAAGTATGGTTAGGGTTTTCATTACAATGACAATCATGCGCATGGCGCGCTGTCGTCATTACAATGCAAACAAAACTGAAACTTAGTTTCAGTTTCACAGTTTTGGTGCTTGTGAGGTTATCTCAGCCCCTTGAGCACCGAAAAACATTGGAGAGGTATTGTTGAAAAGGGGAGAATCTCTCCATTCCAATGGTACCCTTCCCTAGTGGATCCCTGCTTGGGGATCACCCCAGGAGGGCAATCCCCAAACAGGGACCACCCACTAGCCACCAGGGAGGGAGGAGTGGCCCCTTGGGCAAGGGTCTTTGCTCCCCCCATGCAATTTTGCCAGACAGCCTTTCTGCCCCCCTGGGGGGCAGATGGGGCATTAGCCCCCAATCTGCCCCCCCGGGGGGACAGAAAGCACCCTAGACGCCAGGGATTTTTTTTATAGGCCAGGGCTGGGGGCTGCCCAGAATGGGCAGGCCAGTGCCCTCACCCTAACCCCCCACAGAAGGAATAAGACTTTCTGCCCCCCCAGGAGGCAGATGGGGGCAATATCCCCTGATCTACCCCCCGGGGGGGCAGAAAGCCCACTAGGCCACAGTTTAAAAAAAAATATATATACGTAGGGGTGGGGGCTGCCCAAAATGGGCATGCCAATGCCCCCACCCCAAAAACATGTTTTATAGTCTTTCTGCCCCCCCTGGGAGGCAGACGGGGCAATAGCGCCTTGTCTGCCCCCCAGGGGGGGGCAGAAAGCCCACTAGGCACCAGGAATTTTTTTTCTCTAAAGTTGGGGGTGGGGGCTGCCCAGAATAGGCATGCCAATGCCCCCACCCCCCAAAAAAATGCCACAATCTTTCTGCCCACCCCCAGGAGGCAGATGGGGGCAGTAGCCCCTGATCTGCCCCCCGTGGGGGCAGAACGCCCACAAGGCGCCAGGGATTTTTTTTCTATATACTTAGGGGTGGGGGCTGCCAAGAATTGGCATGCCAATGCCCCCACCCCCAAAAAAATGCTACAGTCTTTCTGCCCCCCCACAGGAGGCAGATGGGGCAGCAGCCCCTTATCTGCCCCCCGGGGGGAAAAATCCCCCTAGGCACCAGGGATTTAATTCCCTCAAAGTTCAGGGTGGGGGCTGCCCAGAATGGGCATGCCAATGCCCCCAACCCCCCCCCAAAAAATGCCACAGTCTTTCTGCCCCCCCTAGGAGGTAGATGGGGGCAGTAGCCCCGGGGGGTCAGAAAGCCCACTAGGCACAGGGATTTTTTTTTTTATACGTAGGGGTGGGGGCTGACCAGAATGGGCATGCCAATGGCCCCAACCTCAAAAAATTACCACAGTCTTTCTGCCCCCCCGGAGGCAGATGGGGGCAATAGCTCCTTATCTGTCCCCTCAGGGGGGCAGAATCCCACTAGGCACCAGGGGTATATTTTTTCAAATTCAGGGGTGGGGGCTGCCCAGAATGGGAATGCCAATGCCCCTACCCCCCAAAAAAAGATGCCACAGTCTTTCTGCCCTCCAGGAGGCAGATGGGGGCAGTAGCCCCTGATCTGCCCCCTGGGGGGCAGAGAGCCCACTAGGCGCCAGCGATTATACTGACTTTATTATATGTAGGGGTGGGGGCTGTCCAGAATGAGCATCCCAATGTTCCCACCCACCTAAAAAAATAGCCACAGTCTTTCTGCCCCCCCTTGGGGGCATATTGGGGCAATAGCCCCCGTTTTCCCCCCTCCCCAGGGCAGCAGAAAGCCCACTAGGCACAGACTTTTTTTCAGAATGTGCCTACCTGTGGATTTTGGGACCTAGCGCAGCTGGCACCCAAGGAAACCTAGCAAACCTATACATTTTCGAAACCTAGACACGCAGGGGAATCCAGGATGGGGTGACTTGTCTGGCTCTCACCAGGTTCTGTTACCCAGAATCCCTTGCAAACCTCAAACTTTGTAAAAATAAAAACACATTTTCCTCACATTTCTGTGAAGGAAAGTTCTGGAATCTGCGTGGATCCACAAAATTCCACCCACCCTGCATTCCCCAAAGTCTTCCGAGAAAAATGGTACCTCACTTGTGTGGGTAGGCCTAGTGCCTGCGACAGGAAACAGCCCAAAACGCAACATGGACACACCACATTTTCACAGTGAAAATGAACCCTTTTTTTGCAAAGTGCCTAGCTGTAGATTTTTAACCCTAGCTCTGCAGGCACCTAGGGAAACCTAGCAAACCTATACATTTTTGAAAACTAGACACCCAGGGGAATACAGGATGGGGTGACTTGTCTGGCTCTCACCAGGTTCTGTTACCCAGAATCCCTTGCAAACCTCAACCTTTAAAAAAAAAAAACACATTTTCCTCACATTTCTGTGGTGGAAAGTTCTGGAATCTGCATGGATCCACAAAACTCCACCCACCCCGCATTCCCTAAAGTCGTCCTAGAAGAATGGTACCTCACTTGTGTGGGTAGGCCTAGTGCCCGCAACAGGCAAGGGCCCAAAACGTATTGAGGAGACCTCAAAATTACCTATCACAAAACAACCTGGTTTTGCAAGGGGGGGTCACCTGGGTTTTCGGCCCCTTGGCTTGGCGGCCATCTTGGGAAACCTACCAAACCCACACATTTCTGAAAACTAGACTCCCAGGGGAGTCCAGTGATGTATGGCTTGTGTGGGCTCCCCAACGTTTTCCTGCCCAGAATACCCTGCAAACCTCAAATTTAGCTGAAAAAAATCAATTTTTTATCAAACTTCTGTGTAGGAAAGTTCAGGAATCTGCATGGATCCATAAATTTCCTACCACCCAGTGTTCCCCCTGGTCTCCCGATAAAAATGGTACCTCACTCGCTTGGGGCTGACACAAATTTCCTATCACCCAGCGTTACCCCAGGTCTCCCGATAAAAATGGTACCTCACTCTTGTGGGTTGGTGAAGTACCCGCGACAGGCAAGGGCCCAAAACGTATTGTGGAGACATCAAAATTACCTATCTCAAAACGATCTGGTTTTGCAAGGGGGTCCCATGAGTTTTTGGTCCCGGGCTTGGCGGCCATGTAGGGAAACCTACCAAACACACACATTTCTGAAAACTAGAGACCTGGGGGAGTCCAGGGAGGTATGGCTTGCGTGGATCCCCCAACATTTCCGTACCCGGAATCCCCTGCAATCCTCAAATTTGTATGCAAAAATCAAATTTCTCTCAAGTTTCTGTGTGGGAAAGTACTGGAATCTGCATGGATCCACAAATTTCCTATCACCCAGCGTTCCCCCATGTCTCCCGATAAAATGGTACCTCACTCGCGTGGGTGGGTCAAGTACCCGCGACAGGCAAAGGCCCAAAACGTATTGAGGAGACATCAAAATTACCTATCAGAAAACAACCTGGTTTTGCAAGGGTGGTCACCTGAGACTTTGGCCCTGGGCTCGGCGGCCATCTTGGGAAACTGCCATATTCACACATTTCTGAAAACTAGACACACGGGGTAGTCCAGCGAGGTATGGCTTGCATGGATCCCCCAATGTTTTCCTACCCAGAATCCCCTGCAAACCTCAAATGTAGCTGAAAACCCCCACACTTTCCACATATTTATGTGTGGAATCACCGTGCCGGCACAAATGTCCTACTCCACAGCGTTCCCCTCAGTCTCCCGAGTAAAATGATACCTCACTTGTGTGGGTGGGGCAAGGGCCTGTGACTGGGAAGAGCCAAAAACATAGGGATTAAGGGTACAGCACCGAAAATTCTAAGCGCTACATTTTTTGAAAAATATGTTTTTAGCCAAGTCTGCATTGGACACCCACACAAGGGAGGTATCATTTTACTCGGGAGACTGAGGGGAACGCTGTGGGGTAGGACAATTGTGCCAGCACGGTGATTCCACGCAAAAATATGTAGAAAATGTGGTTTTTTTCAGCTAAATTTGAGGTTTTCAGGGGATCTGTGTAGGACAATGTTGGGACATCCATGCAAGCTATACCTCGCTGGACTCCCCCGTGTGTCTAGTTTTCAGAAATGTGTGGGTTTGGTAGTTTTCCAAGGTGGCCGCCGAGCCCGGGGACAAAAACGCAGGTGACCCCCCTTGCAAAACCAGGTTGTTTTGTGATAGGTAATTTTAATGTCTCCTCAATACGTTTTGGGCCCTTGCCTGTCGCGGGTACTTGACCCACCCATGCGAGTGAGGTACCATTTTTATCGGGAGACCTGAGGGAATGCTAGGTGGTAGGAAATTTGTGGATCCATGGAGATTCCAGAACTTTCCCACACAGAAATTTGAGAAAAATGTGATTTTTTCAGCTAAATTTGAGGTTTGCAGGGGATTCTGGGTAGGAAAACTTTGGGGGGTCCATGCAAGCCATACCTCGCTGGACTCCCCCGGGTGTCTAGTTTTCAGAAATGTGTGCGTTTGGTAGGTTTCCCAAGATGGCCGCCGAGCCCGGGGCCAAAAACCCATGTGACCTCTGTTGCGAAACCAGGTTGTTTTGTGATAGGTAATTTTGATGTCTTGACCCACCCACGCAAGTGAGGTACCATTTTTCTCGCAAGACTTTGGGGAATGCGGGGTGGGTGGAATTTTGTGGATCCACGCAGATTACAGAACTTTCCACCACAGAAATGTGAGGAAAATGTGTTTTTTTTTACAAAGTTTGAGATTTGCAAGGGATTCTGGGTAACAGAACCTGGTGAGAGCCAGACAAGTCACCCCATCCTGGATTCCCCTGGGTGTCTAGTTTTCAAAAATGTATAGGTTTGCTAGGTTTTCCTGGGGGCCGGCAGAGCTAGGATTCAAAATCCACAGCTAGGCACTTTGCAAAAAAAGGGTCCATTTTCACTGAAAATGTGGTGTGTTACGTTGTGTTTTGGGCCGTTTCCTGTCACGGTCACTAGGCCTACCCACACAAGTGAGGTACCATTTTTCTCGCAAGACTTTGGGGAATGCGGGGTGGGTGGAATTTTGTGGATCCACACAGATTCCAGAACTTTCCACCACAGAAATATGAGGAAAATGTTTTTTTTTTACAAAGTTTGAGGTTTGCAAGGGATTCTGGGTAACATAGCCTGGTGAGAGCCAGACAAGTCACCCCATCCTGGATTCCCCTGGGTGTCTAGTTTTCAAAAATGTATAGGTTTGCTAGGTTTCCCTAAGTGCCGGCAGAGCTAGGGTTCACAATCTACAGCTAGGCACTTTGCAAAAGAAGGGTCAGTTTTCACTGTGAAAATGTGGTGTGTCCACATTGCGTTTTGGGCCGTTTCCTGTCGCGGGCACGAGGCCTACCCACACAAGTGAGGTACCATTTTTCACGGAAGACTTTGAGGAATGCGGGGCGGGTGGAATTTTGTGGATCCATGCAGATTCCAGAACTTTCCACCTCAGAAATGTGAGGAAAATGTGTTTTTTTTACAAAGTTTTAGGTTTGCAAGGGATTCTGGGTAACAGAACCTGGTGAGAGTCAGACAAGTCACTCCATCCTGGTTTCCCCTGGGTGTCTAGTTTTCAAAAATGTATAGGTTTGCTTGGTTTCCCTAGGTGCCGGCAGAGCTGGGGTTCAAAATCTACAGCTAGGCACTTTGCAAAAAAAGGGACAGTTTTCACTGTGAAAATGTGGTGTGTCCACGTTGCGTTTTGGGCTGTTTCCTGTTGCAGGCACTAGGCCAACCCACACAAATGAGGTACCATTTTTCTTGGGAGACTTTCGGGAATACAGGGTGGGTGTAATTTTGTGGATCTATGCAGATTCCAGAACTTTCCACCACAGAAATGTGAGGAAAATGTTTTTTTTTTTTTTACAAAGTTTGAGGTTTGCAAGGGATTCTGGGTAACAGAACCATGTGAGACCCAGACAAGTCACCCCATCCTGTATTTTCCTGGGTGTCTAGTTTTAGAAAATGTATAGGTTTGCTAGGTTTCCCTAGGTGCCGGCAGAGCTAGGGTTCAAAAGCTACAGCTAGGCACTTTGCAAAAAAAGGGTCCGTTTTCACTGTGAGAATGTGGTGTGTACATGTTGTGTTTTGGGCTGTTTCCTGTCATGGCCACTAGGCCTACCCACACAAGTGAGGTACCATTTTTCTTGGAAGACTTTGGGGAATGCGGGGTGGGTGGAATTTTGTGGATCCACGCAGATTCCAGAACTTTCCACCATAGAAATGTGAGGAAAATGTGGTTTGTTTGACAAAGTTTGAGGTTTGCAAGGGATTCTGGGTAACAGAACCTGGAGAGAGCCAGACAAGTCACCCCATCCTGGTTTTCCCTGTGTGTCTAGTTTTCAAAAATGTATAGGTTTGCTAGGTTTCCCCAGGTGCCGGCAGAGCTAGGGTTCAAAATCTACAGCTAGGTACTTTGCAAAAAAAGGGTCAGTTTTCACTGTGAAAATGAAGTGTGTCAACGTTGCGTTTTGAGCCCTTTCTTGTCACGGGCACTAGGCCTACCCACACAAGTGAGATACCATTTTTATCAGCAGACTTAGGGTAACACAGACTTGTAGAGCAACTGTTATTACCTATTGACTTTCGATGCATTTCTGCCTTCCAAATGAAAGACAATTTGTAAAAAAGAAGTCACTTTGAAAAATGTCATATAATTCTCATGCTAGTATGGGTACTCACAATTTCGGAAATGTGCAAATAGCTACTGTTTATAAACTCTATATTTTGTTCCTATTTCAGAAATACATAGGTGTCTTTCATCCCGATTTTTCACTATATATATTTTCCCAAATTAATTGCTCTATAGCCGGTACATAATAAAAAAACTATTGCAAGACGCTGCTCAGTTATTGGCTCTGGGTTCGTTGGGTTCTTGGTGAACCTACAAGTCCTATATATCCCCAGAACCAGAAAGGTCCAGTGAAAGTAACGGTATATTTCTTTCAAACATCTGTAATAATTAGAAGAAGTTACAGGTGAAAACGTTGGCACAAATGGCTGTTCTTTTCAATTCATTTTCTATTTTTCCTATTTTCAACTGTTAGTTTCTATAAATAAACCTTGAAGGATCTACACAAATGACCCCTTGCTGAATTTAGAATTTTGTCTACTTTTTTGAAATCTATAGCTTTCCAGGATCCATTATTGCTTTCATAGCCATTTCTACCATTAACTGGAAGAAGGTTGAAAGCCCAAAAAATAGCAAAAATAGGCTATGTCCCAGTAAAATACCAAAACTGTGTAAAAAATGTTGGTTTTCTGACAAAAGTCTATCAGTACCTGAAACCTGGGGAAATGTTGATTTCAGCCCCACAAACCCTTTGTTGATACCAATTTCAGGGGAAAAAACAGACGCTTTCATTTGCAGCACTTTTTTCCCATTTTTCAAAAAAAAAGAAAAGGTAGCTGTATTTTGGCTAATTTCTGGGTCCCCTCCAGGGGAATTCACAAACCCTGGGTACCTTTAGAATTCCCATGATGTTGGAAGAATAGGACGCAAATTTGGCGTGGATACCTTATGTGGTCAAAAAGTTACAGGGGCCTAAGCGCAAACTACCCCAAATAGCCAAAAAAAGGCTTAGCACAGGGGGGGAAAAGGCCTAGCAGTGACGGGGTTAAGAATATGCGACAAGCAAATGATGAACATTATGGAAACATTCTTCAAGATATAAGAATTGGAGTTTTGACAAAACATGGTAAAGAAGCTTTACAAAGTCGGCTTTTAACGAACTTGTTTGCAAATGAAAACATACCAGCTGAAATAATGTACAAAAAAATTGGAGAAAAGAAGTCTATAGTTTGCCTAATGCCTACACTGCAAGAGTGTTCTACATTCAATCAAGTACTTTTGAAATTGGAAAAACAACCAATAGTGAAAATGGAAGCTATTGATAAAATGGAACACAAAGGAGTTACTATTCTTCTCTCAGAGAAATTACAGTCAAAATTGGATTCTTTGGAAAAGTCAGTGTCTAAGACTGCAGGTTTAGAAAAAACTTTAATATGTGTGTATAAATTGTCGGGTAATTTTACGGCGTAATTTGAATGTAGAACAAGGTTTAGCAAATGGAGCAATGGGAAAAGTTGTTGATTTTGTAAATTTTCAGAATAGAGATGGAATTGAATTTTTAAAGATTAAATTTGATCAGATAGAAGAGGTAAAACAGATTGGACGTTGTGCTGTTCGTTTTTTGCTTGTAAAAGACTTGTATGTTCGTAGCATACAGTTTCCTCTTTCTTTAGCATATGCAGTAACCATTCATAAATCTCAAGGTTTAAGTGTAGACAGTGCTTTGGTAAATATTGGAAGTACAGTGTTTAAAGAGGGCATGGCATACGTTGCATTGTCTCGAGTAAGAACATTATCTGGTTTGTATTTGATTGATTTTGACGAGAAAAAGATTAGTGCTGATGAAAATTGTGTAAGAGAGTATAATCGGTTAAGAAGATTTTATGCTCCTAACTTAGGTGAATATCCCATATATGAGAAACGTGTAGTATGTCCAAAACGGAAATATGAGAAACATTCTAGTGTTATTGAAAAAAGATAACAGTTCAAAAGAATGATGAAGCTGCAAAGAAAATGAAAATGGACACTGTTGATGATATTGTAGGATACCAGTTAGAAAATAGTTCAGGTATCAACTGCTATGCTAATGTAATTGTGAATGTTGTCTTTTATCTAGAAGATCTTCATCATGAAATTATGGAAAATCGAGAAAAACAGATTCTGTTCTTTATTACATTATATTTTTCAAAAGTTGGTAACTGATAGAACTAAAATCCATACTATTTTTGGCATTCTGCATCTTTTGGATATATGTACTGGTTCTTCGCAATTTACACTTAATATATAACAAGATGCACAAGAATTTCTTATGTTTATGCTTGCAGTATTGGAAGATGAAGGAATAGAAATTGAAAATTTGTTTGAACACAGTTACAGATGGGATCATAGATGTGAAGAGTGTTCATTTTCTTCTACCACTGAAATAGACACTGAACAATTCATATATTTGACAGTACCAGATTGCAAATCTGTGTCTTTTAACAAATTAGTAAAAACAGCTAATCAAGATATGAAATGCTCTCATAGTAAATCAGAAATGTTGTCAACATTATATATAGAAAGATTTGGAAAATATGTCATTTTAATGCTACAACGTTGTAGAGCAAATGGAAGAAAACTGGAAACCAAAATTAAAAATTTTGTGGCAAGTCAACTATCAATTTCAGGAAGAACTTTTAAAGCAGTGGCTATTATTTTCCATGATGGACCTACTACAACATCTGGACACTATACTGTGTATTTAAAGTGCAATAAAGATGGACACATTGCAATGATGCCCATTTGGAATTCAAATGTAGGTTGCCTTTCGAATTACCAGATTCATATCTGATATTTTTGATGCCAAAGTTTTGGAAACATCATTCGGCCTATTGGGAAGATGTGAACACAAATTAATGAGTTTATTTTGGATATTTTCAATGCAAATGGATTTGGAAACATTATTCGGCCTATTGGGAAGATGTGAAGAATTATTGCTTGGATTATTGTTTGTGCTAATTCTTATTGCATTTGCAAAATTGTGTTTGAAAGAACTAGTTTATATATTTGATCTTTATATTATACGCGATGTAAATGAGAGTTTATATTTTAGAAAATGTACTTCAGAGAAATAAAGGATTTAATGTAGTTGAAAAATGTAATTTAGAAACTGTAGATAGGTAAACTGATAGTTGAACTTGTTGTTAATATTTTCAACGCAGATTTGGGTATTTTTTACAATCTCATTGATTGTATTTTTTCCCCGCTGTTATATGATGATCTACATTGAAATCACTGAGTATGGTGAAATTCAGTAGAATCTGAAAACAGCAAAAAAGGGAAACTGAATATGTTATGTAATTCTAAAATTATGTTGTGTTCTTAAAAGTATAATATTATATTTAATAACAGTTTTTCTTCTTTTTTTTACAGAAAGTAATACTAAAGTTAGAAAAGATTTTAAATTCAGTTTACAACCAAACTACTGTAAAATAGTTTCACTGAGGTTTGTATCTTCTTTAATAAAGAAGGTAAGATGAAATAATGTGATAAGCATAATAATATGAACTAATGTTTACAGTCACTTTTACTGCACTCATCCATTTTTTCAAACACTACACATGCACTGATCTATACAGTTAGGCACTATTCCCACACTCCTGCCATCACCCATGCACTATCCGTGCATTTCTCCAATCACCTAGCCTGTACCCATACAGTTATAATATCACCCAAAGACTACCTATGTACTGCTCCAATCACCCAGGCACTATCTGTACACTCATGCAATCAGCTAGACATTACCCGTACACTCTTCCAATCACCCAGGTAGTACCTATACACTTCTCCAATCCCCTAAACATTATCCCTGCACTCATGGAATTACCCAGACACTACCCTTGCACTCTTTCAATCGTCAAGGCAGTATCTATACAATGCTCTATTCATTCAGGGAGTACACATACAGTTATAAAATCACCCAGGAACTATTTATACAGTCCTCCAATCACCCAGGTACTACTCCTGTACTCCTCCAATCACCCATCCAGAACCCTTCAAGTTTTAAAAACACTCAGGCACTACCTATGCACTCTCCAATTACCCAGGCCCTACCCCTACACTCTTGCAATCAGCAAAACATTACCCCTACACTCATGCAATTACCAAGGTATTAACTATGCATTCCTCTAATCCCCCAGACATTACACCTGTACTCATGCAATCACTTAGTGTTAGAAATGGGATCTCTGGTTGGCTAAGGCTTGCGCCAAAGCCAGGCAGAGACCACCACTCTAGTCAGGGCGAGGGAGTTACACGCCAAAGATATCCCCTGCTCACCCCCTTGGTAGCTTGGCACGAGCAGTCAGGCTTATCCCGGAGGCAATGTGTAAAGCGTTTGCGCAACACACTCACACAGCAGCAACACACTAGGCACACTACAAAAGGAACTCCACACAAGGTTATATAAAAAATAGCCTTTGTATTGTCATAAATACATTAGAAACATAATCACATAATATACACTGTGCCAACTGGCACTAGGCAATATTCACAGGGGAATTATATACAGGACCAAGCCAATCGGGCCCTGGTCAGACCCATCAGAACAGGTAAGTAAATCCAAATATAAAATACAACCAGTAACTACTGGTAAAGTTAGGAACTTAGCATGAGATCCTGCAACATAAAAGATGGGACACCTAAATCACATTAGGCATAAATCTCATTAGCATCACACGTTATGCACCAACCTCATTATGCAATAATCACATGAGGCAATAGGCCTCGTAAGCATAAACACCATAGGCAATAATCAGCATAAACACAGTGTGCCCCAATCGGGGCACAACGCACTGACACTGGCCCCAGGCCAACTGGCCTCTCACAGGGGCTCAAGGGCCCAACGTCCAGAATGTCAGGGCTGGCTGCGCATGCAGCAAAAGCAAAGTGTGCAGAGGCACAACCTAAGCGTGGCAGCTGCCCACTACTTGCTGGGCAGCTGTGAAAATGAACACGGGCACCAGCGTGCCCCCTGAGCCCTCTCTGGGACTCAATCAACAAATGTCCCAACGTTGCAGCTGCCCGCTCTGGTGCGGCGCAGCTGTGAGCAAAGCGAAGGGGGCTCTAAATAAAATCACCCCCTCGGTGCAGCTGCCCCTCTGCAAGCGGGGCAGCCGGGATCCACAAACGGGAGGGGCCCTGGCACATCTGTGCCCTCGGGGCCCTACTGGGCTTTAAATAAAATTGGCCCCCACGTTGGAAAATGGCACTGGCCCTCCACGGGCCATCGGAGTCCCTCTCTGGGACTCCTAGACAAAAAGTGCCCCTTGATGCAGCTGCCCGCAACTGCGGCGCAGCTGTGAAACTGACTTGGGCACCACTGTGCCTCAGGGACCAACGATCACTGCGCAATGGAGGGGGGGGCAAGCACCGAAAACGTGCCTCGAACCACCCCCTGACTACAGCCCCACTCACCCGAGTTCTGCAGGATTGCCCCCGACTCTGCAGACACACGCGGGGCTCTCCTCGTGGTTACGGGAGCCCCGCCACCAGTCAGGCTACTTTTCCCCTCTTGGCGCCACTCACCCGCACTGGGCAGGACTCTGTGCCTCCTCCGGTCTCATCTGTGGCCGTGTGAGGTCGATTTACTTCACCCAGGCCCCCTCCTGGGACCCGGGACTTCTGCTGGGACTCTGTGGTGGGCGCGGCAACACGTGGGGCTCTCCCCTCTCCACACAGGGAGGTCCCGCTCACCACGCCGCGCTCTTCTCCTTTTCTCGCCGGCTCCGGGGCTCCCAACAACTCACGGGAGCCCCGCTGGACACTTCCTGTCTCCCGGGCGCCTTCTCTCCTCTTCACCCGGTCCCTCTCCTGGGGGGGGGCCGGGACTTCTGGCCGGGGCTCACGGAGGCGGGGTAGGCTCCCATCCACCTCTACCAGGGCTTCCTCTGGCTTCCCCTTTGCCGGACGAGACTTCCTGCTCTCCTGGCCAGGCCCCACCCACGTCTCGGCGAGGGTTGCCTGACTTCCTGGTTGGCCCGGGCTGCGGCGGTGATCTCCTCAATACGGGGTAGGCTCCCGGTATTTTTAAATAAAGTCACTTGCGGGGTGGGCACCCGCCAGCACAACACACAATGCGGGGTGGGCACCCGCCTTTAAATAAAGCACAAAGCGGGGTGGGCACCCGCTCGAGCGTCACCAATGCGGGGTGGGCACCCGCTCCTCCCTTGAAACGCGGGGGAATCCCTACGCCGGGGATTCCCTCTCCAGGATGTGCAGCTCAGCGCTGCAGGGCTCACACGCCCCTCGTCCTCAGGCAATTAAAATATAGCGCTCACGAGGCGCTAGGACAAACAGCTCCAGCCAGCAAAGTGTTAGGGGCACAAGGCTGGGCACAAGGCTGGGCCCAGGCAGGCCAGCTCACAGGGCCCTCCAGCAGGGAGGCAGTCCCTTGTGGTGGTTCCTCCTGGAGCCCAGCAGCAGGCCCCCTCCGCAAAGGAACAGCTCAACAGAGAAACTTTTCATGGGGTCACAGCCCCTTCTTTTATACATATATCCCCCTTTGTCACACAGCACAGGGCTGGGGGAAAACCAGATGCAACTGGTTTGGGGGAGCTTTGGAGCACTTTGTTGTGCTCAGCTCCTCTCCTCTTTGTCAGGTGGGGGCTAGGTGCTCAGACGCACCACAGGGGGCGGAGCCAGCATTGTGGAGGGAAGGCACAGCCCTATTCAGGTCCCAGGTGCAACTCCTCCCTCCCATCTAGATGCAGATCTCTCTATTCAGCCCTGTGCTGACTCACCCTGCCCCTGTCACTCACAAGCCAGACATGCACTCCACATCAGGCAGGCAGACACACAGCACACAGAAATGCCAACTTCTAAAAGTGGCACTTCTCCACTAGTCACAATAAATCTGCGCACACCATTGCGCAGCATTTATTCTCACGAGTTCGCACATACTAAACTCGCCCCTGCACTCCTCTCACACCGGAATTACCATGGACACACATATCCCCCATGCATTCCTATGGGAGGGCAGGCCAATCTCACCACACGCACTCAGAGGGCGCACGCACTTTACACTTGGACACAGTGCTAAAGTGCGCAGAGGCCTAAAACCACCAACACTACACAGGGAAAAGGCTAGGAGACAGGCAAAAGTTTAGGGGTGAACCTGCCAAAAGGGCCAAGTCCAACACAACCCCTTCCAGCCAAAACGCAGGGCAAACCAATCACCACTGTGATGGGCTTCCTGCTTGGGGCGATAGAACACGGACGCGGGCCCGCAACTGCAGGGACACCCTCCTGTTCTACGCCACGGTGAACCCATGTGGTTCCTTCTGAAAAGCTGTCCGGAGCAACTGGGCTACCCCACTGGTACTCCGTAGCTGTCCAAGGCCAGGACCAGGCCCTAGGTCACCCAGATGCCACTGGTCCTTGCCCATTCACAGAGTGGGGGTAGTAACCCCTGGCACATAGTAGCCATTCTCCACTCTTCCCCTCATCAGGGCAGGTCTAGACTGCCACTGATCTTCCAGCCTAGGGTCTGCACCCTCAGGCGGACCAGAAGTCACAGGTGAGGCTCTCCTCCCCTACCTCTCCTTCTAGGGTTCCGCCTCCCCTCCTTGGAGAAGCACCCTCAGAACACAACTCTCCCACCAGATCCGGACCTCTCCCACAACTGGTCTCCCAACCTAGGGTCTAACCCTTCCAGGTTGCACCGGGGTCAGAGGCGAGGACTCCCTCCCTCTGCACCCCTTCCAGAGTTCTGCACCCTCCCAACTGGAGCGGTACCCCTGGAAGATGAACCGGTCAGGACACTGGTTACAGATGTCCTTTCCTCCAGGTCAGGCGGATCCTGAACCTGGCCTCCCAACCTTGGGGCTGAATCCCACGGCTGAGCATTTGCCTGGCACACCAGTGCTTCCGGGCGCACAAAGCAGCCCCCGAGGGTAACACATGACTCATGTGTTGCGTGACAGTCTGCGTGGCGCAGACCTCCCGACCCTGTCCATCTGACAGTGCGCAGAGATCCCCACGACAGAAGTGGTGTCACCATGGTCACTTCTAGGAGACTCAGCCCTTCTGGCTGGCCCCTGACCCACTGGTTCTTCCACTGGGGAACACATCCCCCTCTCACCCCTCAATCCGGAATTCTGTACCCTCCCAAGTGCAGCGGCACTTCCAGACACCAGAACCACTGGAGCTCTATTTACAGACGCTCCAGGTTCTCCAGACACTAGGAGATCCTCCTCAAATGGACTAACAGGACAGCCTAGGCTCCCAACCTGGTGTTCCCTGAAGAAACCATCCAGGTTCTGAGACTGGGTTTCGGGCACCTGGGGACACTCAGTCCCACACTCACTCCTACTCCACTGAGACAGGACGTGAGCCCCTACACCCCTCCCACTACACTGGGACCTAGCTGGGCTACACTGAACCTCTTCCCCAATACAGGACGGGAAGATACCTGAGCCACTACTTTTGGGATCACTCCCCAATGCCTCTTCAGAACCTCGGGCCACCACCCAGAGGTCTGCTTCCCATGCAAGATCCCATGGATCAGGGTGCTCACACTCCAACAGGTGTTGGCGCAACCCTGGAAAACAACAACTGAGCAGGTGCTCTTTAATAACCAGATTGAACAGTCCTTCAAAATCCTGTTCCGTGGTACACTTTACCCAGTCACTCAGTGCATCATTACAGTCATCCACAAACCTCCCCCAAGACTGGTGAGACAGTTTCCTACTGCCCCTGAACTTCAACCTGTACTCCTCTTCCTGGGAGCCAAGTACCATATTCTGGGAGCTGGGAATGGGACTTCCTGCACTGGACTCCATATTGCTGCCACCACTGGATCCCACCCTCACTGGTGAATCCAGACAACTAAAACTACACTCAGAGGGACGTACCAAGAGCTAATTTCTCCTTGGTGAAGGCCTCTCAGCCTCCGCCATCCTCTCCTGCGCTAAGACCCTTTCGGTCTCTAGCTTTTTCTCCTCCACACTCCAGCTGCGCTATCTCCTGGCATGCTCTAACCTGAGCTTCTCCAAAGCCAGCTGATGCTCCCTTTCTTCCCTCCTATCCACCCACTCCTCTGGGGACAGGGAAAGGGATGGGGCACTGCCCCCGACACTGGACCCAGAAAGGGACTCCCTATCTACGGGGTCCTCACTATCTACTGGCGTCCCTGTCCTGTCATTTTCTTCCTCCTCTTCAGACTCCTCAGGGCTCCCCTCAGACCCACCACCCTCTTGGCGTGTGGCCAGGGCCCTCTTCTCCTCATTGCGCTCACGTTCCCATTCATCCTTTTGCCATTGGATCAGGTTGTCCTTCAGTTTTGACTGGGTGTCTGACCCACTCACTGCTATGTCTCTCTCCTTACAGAAATCCACCAACTCCCACATGCTGTATCTAAACAGACCACAAAAGTTAAAAGCAGACTCCATTTTGGCAGGACGCTCAGGGACACGTGCAACACAGGAGACCTAGGTTTCTGAGCTGAAGCAAGAGTACACAATTTACAAATGACACTTTTTAGAGAAGAATAAAATAACTAAAACTCAGACACAATAATCCCCAAACACGTGATTATCTAAATGCAGAGTTTTGTAGTGCAGCCAGTTGTCGCTGTGGTACTGCGCAAACGCAAGTCCTATCCTCACCGCTGACAACCAATGTTAGAAATGGGATCTCTGGTTGGCTAAGGCTTGCGCCAAAGCCAGGCAGAGACCACCACTCTAGTCAGGCGAGGGAGTTACACGCCAAACATAACCCCTGCTCACCCCTTGGTAGCTTGGCACGAGCAGTCAGGCTTATCCCGGAGGCAATGTGTAAAGCGTTTGCGCAACACACTCACACAGCAGCAACACACTAGGCACACTACAAAAGGAACTCACACAAGGTTATATAAAAAATAGCCTTTGTATTGTCATAAATACATTAGAAACATAATCACATAATATACACTGTGCCAACTGGCACTAGGCAATATTCACAGGGGAATTATATACAGGACCAGGCCAATCGGGCCCTGGTCAGACCCATCAGAACAGGTAAGTAAATCCAAATATAAAACACAACCAGTAACTACTGGTAAAGTTAGGAACTTAGCATGAGATCCTGCAACATAAAAGATGGGACACCTAAATCACATTAGGCATAAATCTCTTTAGCATCACACGTTATGCACCAACCTCATTATGCAATAATCACATGAGGCAATAGGCCTCGTAAGCATAAACACCATAGGCAATAATCAGCATAAACACAGTGTGCCCCAATCGGGGCACAACGCACTGACACTGGCCCCAGGCCAACTGGCCTCTCACAGGGGCTCAAGGGCCCAACGTCCAGAATGTCAGGGCTGGCTGCGCATGCAGCAAAAGCAAAGTGTGCAGAGGCACAACCTAAGCGTGGCAGCTGCCCACTGCTTGCTGGGCAGCTGTGAAAATGAACACGGGCACCAGCGTGCCCCTGAGCCCCTCTCTGGGACTCAATCAACAAATGTCCCAACGTTGCAGCTGCCCGCTCTGGTGCGGTGCAGCTGTGAGCAACAGCGAAGGGGGCTCTAAATAAAATCACCCCTCGGTGCAGCTGCCCTCTGCAAGCGGGGCAGCCGGGATCCACAAACGGGAGGGGCCCTGGCACATCTGTGCCTCGGGGCCCTACTGGGCTTTTAAATAAAATTGGCCCCCACGTTGGAAAATGGCACTGGCCCTCCACGGGCCGTAGGAGTCCCTCTCTGGGACTCCTAGACAAAAAGTGCCCCCTTGATGCAGCTGCCCGCAACTGCGGCGCAGCTGTGAAACTGACTTGGGCACCACTGTGCCTCAGGGACCAACGATCACTGCACAATGGAGGGGGGGGGCAAGCACCGAAAACGTGCCTCGAACCACCCCCTGACTACAGCCCCACTCACCCGAGTTCTGCAGGACTGCGCCCGACTCTTCAGACACATGCGGGGCTCTCCTCGTGGTTACGGGAGCCCCGCCACCAGTCAGGCTGCTTTTCCCCTCTCGGCGCCACTCACCCGCTCTGTGCAGGACTCTGTGCCTCCTCCGGTCTCATCTGTGGCCGTGTGAGGTCGATTGCTTCACTCGGGCCCCCTCCTGGGACCCGGGACTTCTGCTTGGACTCTGTGGTGGGCGCGGCAACACGTGGGGCTCTCCCCTCTCCACACGGGGAGGTCCCGCTCACCACGCCTGCGCTCTTCTCCTTTCTCGCCGGCTCGGGGCTCCCAACAGCTCACGGAGCCCCGCTGGTCACTTCCCGTCTCCGGGCGCCTCTCTCCTCTTCACCCGGTCCCTCTCCTGGGGGGCCGGGACTTCTGGCCGGGGCTCACGGAGGCGGGGTAGGCTCCCGTCCTCCCTCTACCGGGGCTTCCTCTGGCTTCCCTTTGCCGGACGGGACTTCCTGCTCTCTGGCCAGGCCCCGCCCACGTCTCGGCGAGGGTTGCCTGACTTCCTGGTTGGCCCGGGCTGCGGCGGTGATCTCCTCAATACGGGGTAGGCTCCCGGTATTTTTAAATAAAGTCACTTGCGGGGTGGGCATCCGCCAGCACAACACACAATGCGGGGTGGGCACCCGCCTTTAAATAAAGCACAAAGCGGGGTGGGCACCTGCTCGAGCGACACCAATGCGGGGTGGGCATCCGCTCCACCCTTGAAACGCGGGGGAATCCCTACGCCGGGGATTCCCTCTCCAGGATGTGCAGCTCAGCGCTGCAGGGCTCACATGCCCCTCGTCCTCAGGCAATTAAAACATAGCGCTCACGAGGCGCTAGGACAAACAGCTCCAGCCAGCAAAGTGTTAGGGGCACAAGGCTGAGCCCAGGCAGGCCAGCTCACAGGGCCCTCCAGCAGGGAGGCAGTCCCTTGTGGCGGTTCCTCCTGGAGCCCAGCAGCAGGCCCCCTCCGCAAAGGAACAGCTCAACAGAGAAACTTTTCATGGGGTCACAGCCCCTTCTTTTATACATATATCCCCCTTTGTCACACAGCACAGGGCTGGGGGAAAACCAGATGCAACTGGTTTGGGGGAGCTTTGGAGCACTTTGTTGTGCTCAGCTCCTCTCCTCTTTGTCAGGTGGGGGCTAGGTGCTCAGACGCACCACAGGGGGCGGAGCCAGCATTGTGGAGGGAAGGCACAGCCCTATTCAGGTCCCAGGTGCAACTCCTCCCTCCCATCTAAATGCAGATCTCTCTATTCAGCCCTGCGCTGACTCCACCCTGCCCCTGTCACTCACAAGCCAGACATGCACTCCACATCAGGCAGGCAGACACACAGCACACAGAAATGCCAACTTCAAAAGTGGCACTTCTCCACTACTCACAATAAATCTGCGCACACCATTGCGCAGCATTTATTCTCACGAGTTCGCACATACTAAACTCGCCCCTGCACTCCTCTCACACCAGGAATTACCATGGACACACATATCCCCCATGCATTCCTATGGGAGGGCAGGCCAATCTCACCACACGCACTCAGAGGGCGCACGCACTTTACACTTGGACACAGTGCTAAAGTGCGCAGAGGCCTAAAACCACCAACACTACACAGGGAAAAGGCTAGGAGACAGGCAAAAAGTTTAGGGGTGAACCTGCCAAAAGGGCCAAGTCCAACACTTAGGTATTAGCCATGCATTCCTCCAATGCTGCAGACATTACCCCTGCACTCATGCAATCACTTAGGTATTACACATGCACTCCTCCAATGACCCTGACATTACCTGTGCATTTATAAAACCATCCAGGCACTACCTATGCACTCATGCAATCACACAGATACTACTGATGCACTCCTCAATGCACCTAGGCATTACCCATGCACTCCTCCAATCAGTAATGCACTATCCATGTACACCTTCAATCACCCGGTCACTACCCTTACAGTCTTCCAATAAACCAGGCACTAGTGCTGTACTCATATAATTACCCAGGCAGTACTCATACACTTATAAAAACATGCAGACACTACCTATGCACTCATGCAATCACACAGGCACTACTGATGCACTCCTCGATGCACCTAGGCATTACCCATGCACTCTTCCAATCAGCCATGCACTATCCATGTACTCCTTTAATTACCCAGTCACTACCCTTACAGTCTTCCAATAACCCAGGCACTAGTGATGTACTCATATAATTACCTGGCAGTACTCATACACTTATAAAAACATGCAGACACTACCTATGCACTCATGCAATCACACAGGCACTACTAACCCATTACCTCTGCACTCATGCAATCACTTAGGCATTATCCATGCACTCCTCCAATTACCCAGACATTACCCCTGCACTCATGCAATCATTTAGCTATTACCCATGTAGTCCTTCAATCATTCAGGCAGTACCCATGCACTTATAAAATCATCCAGACACTATCTATGCACTCATGCAATCACACAGGCACTACTAACCCACTCCTCGATGCAGCTAGGCATTACCCATGCACTCTTCCAATCATCCAGCCAGTACCCATGCACTTACAAAATCACCCAAGCACTACTTATACACTTTTCCAATCACCCAGGCACTTCCACTACAGTCGTGCAACAGCCCAGACATTAATCTTGCACTCATGCAGTCATATTACTCATGCACTCCTCAAATTACCTACACATTACCCCTGCACTCATGCAATCACTTAGGCATTATCTATCCACTCCTTCAATGACCCAGACATTATCCCTGCACTCATACAATCACTTAGGCATTACCTATCCACTCCTCCAATGACCAACACATTACCCCTGCACTCATGCAATAACCTAGCTATTACCCATGCAGTCCTTCAATCACTAAAGTAGTACCCATGCACTTATAAAACGTTCCAGGCACTACCCATGCACTCATGCAATCCCACAGGCACTATTGATGCACTCCTCGATGCACCTAGGCATTACACATGCACTCCTCCAATTAGCCATGCTCTATCCATGTACTCCTTCAATCACACAGGCACTACCCTTGTACTCCTCCAATAACCCAGGCACTATCCCTGTACTCATACAATTATCCAGGCAATACCCATGCACTTCTAAAAACATGCAGACACTACCTATTCACTCATGCAATAACAGAGGCACTACTGATGCACTCCTCAATGCAGCTAGGCATTACCCATGCACTGCTCTAATCATCCAGCCAGTACCCATGCACTTAACAAATCACCCAGGCACTATTTATACACTTTTCTAATTACCCAGGCACTTCCACTACAGTTGTGCAACAACCCAGACATTAATCTTGCACTTATGCAATCAACCAGATATTACTCATGCACTCCTCCAATTACCTACACATTACCCCTGCACTCATGCACTCACTTAGGCATTACCTATCCACTCCTTCAATGACCCAGACATTACCCCTGCACTCATACAATCACTTAGGCATTACATATCCACTGTTCCAATGACCCACATATTACCCCTGCACTCATGCAATCACCTAGCTATTACCCATGAAGTCCTTTAATAACTTAAGCAGTGCCCATGCACTTATAAAATTATCCAGACACTACCTATGCACTCATGCAATCACAGAGGTACTACTGATGCACTCATCGATGCACCGAGGCATTACCCATGCACTCTTCTAGTCAGCCATGCACTATCCATGTACTCCTTCAATTACGCAGGCCCTACTCTTGCAGTCATCCAATAACTCAAGCACTACTGCGGTACTCATATAATTACCTAGGCAATATCCATACACTTATAAAAACATGCAGACACTACCTATGCACTCCTTCAATAACTCAGGCAGTACCCATGCACTCCTCCAATCAGCCAGACATTACTCCTGCACTCATACAATCACCCAGGCATTACCCATGCACTCCTTCAATCACTCAGGCACTACCTATGAACTCATGCAATAACCCAGGCACTACCCATGCACTCCTCCAATCACCCAAGCACTACCCATGCACTCATGCAATCACTCAGGAACTACCCATGCACTCATACATGCACTCAGGCACTTCTGCGGCACTCATGCAATCACCCAGGCACTACCCATGCACTCATGCAATCACTCAGGAACTACCCATGCACTCATACATGCACTCAGGCACTTCTGCGGCACTCATGCAAACACCCAGGCACTACCTATGCACTCCTCTAATCATCCAGGCACTACCCATGCACTCCTCCATTCACCCAGACATTACCCCTGCATTCATGCAATCACCCAGGCATTACCCATGCACTCGTTCAGTCACTCAGGCTGTGCCCATGCACTCCTCCAATCACCCAGACATTACCCCTGCACTTATGCAATCACCCAGGCATTACCCATGCATCCTTCCATCACTCAGGCAGTACCCATGCACTTATAAAATCATCCAGACACTACCTGTGCACTCATGGAATCACAGAGGTACTACTGATGCACTCATTGATGTACCTAGGCATTATCATGCACTCCTCTTATCAGCCATGCACTATCTATGTACTCCTTCAATTACGCAGGCACTACTCTTGCACTCATCCAATAACTCAAGCCACTACCGCTGTACTCATATAATTACCCAGGCAATATCCATACACTTATAAAACATGCAGACACTACCTATGCACTCATGCAATCACACACGCACTACTGATGCACTCCTCGATGCACCTAGACATTACCTATGAAGTCTATGCATTGCCTTTAAGGCCACGCATGACATAGGGCCTGGTTTCCTAAAACGGAATTTACTAACCTATATTCCAGTTCGTCGTCTTCGTTCGTCCTTTGCCCATGATTTTATTGTTCCCAGGGTCAAAAAATGTTCCTGGGGGGGAAGAAGTTTTCTGGTGGGCACGACCAAATTATAGAAATTCTCTTCCAATGAGGTTGAAACAAGAAACACATCTGTTGGCTTTTAGGAAGGCTTTGAAGACATGGCTGTTCAGTCTCTAAGGTGCCTTTGAACCACCTAGTTTAATCCTGTTTTGATGAGCAAGCGCCTTGACACCCTTGGGTTAATGTTTCGCGCTCTATAAATCTCCTTTTCATTTCATTTCATTTCATTCACTCCAGCAATCATCCAGCCAGTACCCATGCACTTAAAAAATCACTCAGGCACTACCTATGCACTCATACAATCACCCAGGCACTACCTATGCACTCATGCAATAACCCAAGCACTACTCATGCATTCCTCCAATCACCCAGGCACTACCCATGCACTCATGCAATCACTCAGGCACTACCCATGCACTCATACATGCACTCAGACCCTTCTGTTGCACTTATGCAATCACCCAAGCACTACCCATGCAGTCTTCCAATCATCCAGGCACTACCTGTATACTCATGCAATCACCCAGGTACTACTCATGCACTCCTCCAATCACCCAGGAACTACCCATGCACTCCTCCATGCACCCAGGCACTACCCATGCACTCTTCCATGCACCCAGGGATTAGCCATGCACTCCTCCAATCACCCAGACATTACCCCTGCACTCATACAATCACCCAGGCATTACCCATGCAGTCCTTCCTGCACCCAGGCATTACCAATGCACTCCTTCAATCACCCAGACATTACCCCTGCACTCATGCAAATACACAGGCATTACCCATGCACTCCTTCAATCACTCAGGCAGTACCCCTGCAGTCATGCAATCACCCAAGCACTACCTATGTACTCATGGAATAACCCAAGCACTACCCTTGCACTCCTCCAGTCACCCAGGCAGTATCCACGCACTCCTCCAATCACCCAGCCACTACTCATGCTCTTTTAAAATCATCCAGGCACTACCTATGCATCCCTCTAATCACCCAGGCATTACCCCTGCATTCAAGCAATCACCCAGGCATTACCTATGCACTCCTTCAATCACTCAGGCAGTGCCCATGCACTCCTCCAATCACCCAGACATTATCCCTGCACTTATGCAATCACCCAGGCATTACCCTTGCACTCCTTAAATCACTCAGGCAGTGCCCATGCACTCCTCCAATCACCCAGCCATTACCCCTGCACCTATGCAATCACCCAGCCATTACCCCTGCACCTATGCAATTACCCAGGCATTACCCATGCACTCCTTCAATCACTCAGGCAGTGCCCATGCACTTTTACAATCATCCAGGCACTACCTATGCACTTATGCAATCACACACCGAGGCATTACCCATGTATTCACGCAATCACTCATGTAGTACACATGCACTTCTGCAATCACACATGCACTGCCCATACACTTCTCCATATATTCCACTTTGCACAATTCATGCAACAATTACAAATTTGTCTATTTTTAACCAAATAGGCGGTTCTGAAAAGAACCATTTTTTTTATTTTTTTGTTTTATATATTTTTTGTGTTTTTTGGGAATTTTTGGGTGTTTTTTTTGTTAAAACAATGAAAAAATAAACAGAACCAACAGTAAAAACATTCAAAAAATCATGCAATTAGAAAGTCATTGCATAAACAAAACAAATATATATATATTAACAGTGGTGGTTCTCAATGGCAACCAGGATAGCATCCACTGATTGCTCATCAAAACATAAGGTCTTCTTACATTTAATACAATGCTGCTCCACTCTAGCAAAGTCAAGGAAGATGTTTGTTGTAGCAGTTGTTGTGGCAGCAGATAAGGTGCTAGGTCCAGCAGTGTTCTCCTCAGTTGACTGCTTTTGTTGTTCATGTCGCAGTTGTTCTCTTGTGAGACGCCGAGGGTGCATTGTTTGCAAATGCTTGGGCATAGATGATGTGCCACAAGAATACTTTTTTTCTGAACCTCGTGAGAGGACCTTCTCACAAATGGTGCATGTCACTTTACGGGCATTCACCTTTTTCTCCTCAGGTGGTATGGAGAAGAATGCCCACATGATGGTCTCATACCGGATTTTGACGGGTTCCTCCAAGTCTTCTTCCTCTTCAGTTGGAAGCTGCTGAGGTGGATTGCCAGCTGCCATTTTTCGATGGAACAAAAAAAAACACCAAAAAGAGACAAAGATAGAAGCAAAAGACAACAGGTGTGTCTTCTGAGGTGCACTTGAAAGAATGAAAAAAATGGGTGGCGTCCTTCAAGTTCTAGAATCAAAAGCTTTAAACGAATGAAATTGTTTCTTTTGAAGTCACATGGGGTTTGCGCACCCGGTGCACAACCAGCGTGCAACCAACGCGATTCCCGAAAAATATATTTAACAATAATATATCTTTATTTCAGTTACAAATATATGATATTTACAATTATGTTATATAATCTCTTGGAATAATATATATAATAAAGTTATATACATCAAACCTGGGCAGAGTTCGGGGAGTTTCGTGTAGCGTAACGCTGCGAAGTGCAAAAAAAACTCCACTGCGCTACACGAAGCTCAGCGCGCAGCGAAGTGCGTTTGATAAATGTTGTTCACGATGATTTTCAGTGCCAGATGCTTGTGCGCACTGTGCAATCATCGCGAACGGCACCATGCACAGCGCAAGCGTGCGCTGCTTCCTTTTCTGCCACTCAAGTACATTTTTACTCGAGCGACAGCTTTCTCAACGCGAACAGACAGTTTCTCAATGAGAGCGGTCGTGAGCATGCGCGACCACTCGCAATGAGAAATCTGACCGCCCGCATTGAGAAATCTCGCCGTGAGGTTGATTTTCCACGCTCGCGATCGCCAACTCGATGTTGACGATCGTGAACGAGGAAAAATCTCGCCAGGAGGTGGATCTTCCTCGCTCGCGCTCGCCAACTTGACGTTGACAAACGCGAGCGAGGAAAAAAAACTCCGCTCCGCTGCGCGAAGTGAAGTTCACCGCCCAGACCTAATATACATATACTTTTAAAACAAAAAAATGTATCGTGGATTTGCGCACCTGGTGCGACCCCCGGAAATACATACGTGACGTTACGCGGGGCTGAGATTCACGCACCCTTCGCATACGAAACACGCATCATACACGACTTAACCAATATGGCAGCAAAATTCTTGGATTCGCGCAACCACCGTGATTGGTATACGATCAATACGCAAATCCACTTTTAAAAAAAAAAAATGTAAATTCATATTTTAGAAAAGAGAAAACATCACATTATTTTTATAAAAATTAAAAATTAAGAAAAAGTATTTTTGGGACATTATACTTAAAAATTAGCATTTGAAAAACCTTTGAAATTCACTGAAAAAACCATAGGTTTCAGGGACGTTATAGTTAGAAATTAGCATTTAAAAAACCTTTGAAATTCACTGAAAAAACCATGGGTTTCAGGGACATTATATTTAGAAATTAGCATTTAAAAAACCAAAGAAATTCACTGAAAAAACCACAGGTTTCAGGGACGTTATAGTTAGTTGGACATTTCACTCATAGAAAACCAGAGAAATTTGGCCGTTATCGTTAGTTCAGCTAACTATAACTCGCGCCCCCGCAATGCACTGCTGATGACGTCACATATTACATCATTCATGACATGGTCAGTGACATCACTGATGACCACTGATGACATCATCCAGTGACTATGTGTTTCTGTAAAGTTTAAATATGTTTTATATATATATAAATATATACCAAGGTGTATTGAAGAATGAGTGGGTGTATAAGTGTCTGAATGGATGATTTAGTAGGTGTGTGACTGACTGTATAAGTGAGTGATTAAACATGTCTTACTGAATGCATGGGTTAGTGACTAAACTGTGTAAATGTCTGTATCAGTCTGTCAGTTGGTGTGTAAGTGGCTGCATGGATTGGTATGTAGCTACATGAGTGTCTATATTGGTTATTGATTGGTTGTCTGAGTATATGTATGGGTGCCTGAGTGTCTGTGTGGGTAGGTGGGGGCATGTGACTCTGTGCATAGATGTGTCAGTGGGTGATTCACTGGGTATATGGGTTCAAGAGGGCATCAGTGAAGGGCTGTATGGGTGGGTGAGTGTGTGTATGGGTGTGTTGGTGAGTGAATGGATGTCTCAGTGGTACATGTGTGGGTAACTACATATGTGAAAGGCAGTATATGTGAGTGTTGGAGTATGCAAATGACAATATGTGAGAGTGAGTGATTGTGAGAGTGACTCTATGTATAAGTGTGTGCTTGTATCAGTGATTGTATAAAAGAGTAAGTATGTGTTAGTATCTTTATAAATAAGTGAGGTGGTGTGTGTATAACTGTATAGGTGAGTAAATGGGAGTGTGATTGATTATTTGCATGATTGACTAGGTGTGTGAGTAACTCTACGGATGAGTGGTGGCGTGTGAGTGTCTGTATAGGTGTATGAGTGCAGATGATAGTGCTGTATTGATGAGTGACTGCATGTATGAGTGACTGTATGGGTGAATACGTGGATATGTGTGTAGACCTAGGAATCAGTGAGTGGGTATGTAGTAACTGGTATTGGTGTGTCTATGGTTTCAAAAATGGTAGTCTATGGGGCCGATTCCGATCTCGGCCGGTAGGGCTCCGAATCGGATTTGGCTTAACCGGATCCGATTCGGAGCCCTATTGCCCGACCGATTCGTACGCACGTCCGGGCGAGCGAGTACGATGCGAAATCGCCGACCGACTCGTCCGGGCATCCCGACCGCTCCGACCGACTCATACCCGGGTCTAACCGCACCGACCGACTCGCTCGGACTCGACTCGCACCGCGCAATGGAGACGTTCCCCGGCCGGGTAAGTACGATGCGCGCTGCGAGCAGTCCGACCGAGCCGCGCACTTCGGGTCCAAAGAGCAGTCGGAGCCGTACTTTGGGGGTCCGTGTCGGACCCCCCTGTACGAGTAGCCGCGTGTACGGCGCGAGTCGCTTCGCCGCATACACGCTGTAGGGGGCGCCCTTGTCCGCCTCGCACCCATTGAGTCAATGGGAGCCCGCGTCACGCGTTGTACGACAGGCTCCCATTGACTTCATCGGGAGTCCGACCGACTTCGAGTCCGATGGCATACGTGCGCATCGTACTCGTTCGGTCGGGCTGCCGGAGTCCGATTCGGTCGGAAATCTCTCCGGGTCCGGCTCGGTCAGAGAGATTTCCGGCCCGAATCGGAATCGGCCCCTGTATTTTAGAGTGGGTGTATCAAAGGTTATATTAGGGTGTGAGGAGGTGGATCAGATTATCACGTGGATGATGTCATCAGTGATGTCATTTGAGATGTCATCAGTGATGTCATCAGTGATGTCACTGACCATGTCATAAATGATGTAATATGTGACATCGTCAGCAGTGCATTGCGGGGGTGCGAGTTTTAGCTGAACTAACTATAACGGCCGAATTTCTCTGGTTTTGTACGAGTGAAATGTCCAACTAACTATAATGTCCCTGAAACCTGTGTTTTTTTCAGTGAATATATATTTATATACATATATATATATATGCAAAACAACTCCTTCCCTTCTCGCTCACTTTATATATATTTTTTTAAAACAATGTACATAATTATTAAAATGTTTCATAATTAACATCAAATTTAGAAAATGTTATTAATTGATCAGTTAATTAAATTCCCACAGTGCACTCCCACAAACCTAGCAACACAAATTAAAATATAATTAAAATAAAAAAGTATAAAATGATTAACATATTAAGTAATTCATAAAATAATGATTAATTAATGAATAATTAATTATCAATTAATTATTACTTAAATAACTTCCCATCTTATTCTCCTGCAAACACAACAACCCGCACCTAATATATAACATACAAATTATAATTAGTAAACAATTTACATAATTATAAATCAATTCAATATTTGATTAACATGTATAATTGATTGGTAATTGGTTATTACTTAATTAACGTTCCACCCTATACCCATACAAACCCAACAACCACATCTAAAATATAGCTTACAAAATATAAAAACTGCACAATTTACATACTTTATTATCAATTAAATAATAATGACTATTAATTCGAAATTAATTTTCAATTAATTATACTTATTTAAATTAAATTAATTATATTTCATTAACTTCCCTCCCTGTGCCCCTGCAAACCTCGCAACCTGCTACAACACTATAAATCCCTATTAACAATTAAATTACAAATTATAAAGAATTTAAAATTAAAGACTACATTTTAAAATACAATTATACAAACAACATATAACATATACAATTAAAATATGAGATAAAAGATATAAAGATAATTAAAAAACGATATTTTTTACAACTACATTATTGGAAACAATATTAAAAACACAGATATTCTTCTTAAAAATTTTGCTTACCTAAAAATCATAATTTTTGTCCACAATATTTCTGCATCATGATATTAATGTGTCACAATATAACAAACTCGATATTGGTCTATATCAATATTAGAAATCCAATATTATGCCCGGGTTGTGATGGGAGTACCATCAATCATGAATTCAGTAGATGGCTTCTGTCACTTTTATGATGGTAGTAGGGAGTCATTACTGTTTTTTGGTTTTTGAGTATGCTTTTTGAAAACTCTCATTCTGCATATGTGTGCTAGGTAATGTAGTATGTCTATGATGTGCTGCTCTACAGGCAGGTTGTTATCATTTCCATTTTGTATAGCAAGCACCCTCCTGTTGCTATGGAAAATTCCTCTGCATTGTAACAGACATGCACCTTGGCCCTGAGTACCACAGCTGCATGTTGGTCTGGAGACCTGTTTACAAAACTGTTCATGTGACAAACATGTATCATGCGTGTGTGCCAGGACCTAGGACTACCTTGTTGGGTTGCAGTCTAGCTTTCCTCCAAAAAGGTTGGGCTACTTCCCTCACCCAGTATTGTGGAATACGAATGCAGTTGTTAAATCATACCTGTTTTGGTGAACAGTAGAATGGCCGGGTTGTGTTAGGTGTCCTAGGAGTGGAGCCTACATGCCCACTCACTTAAAGTTCAGCGGCTGTATTTGCAACTTGCTTTACCTACATGAGAGGAATGCAGCACTGTGAAGCACACACACATTGTGTGTGCTAAATACACCATGGATGTGTGCCTCTAAAAGTTCAGAACATGAAGGCCCATGAGCTCCATTTTGGGAATCCCAGGGCCTAGAAAATTCCAAATTGGAGGTATGGACTGCAGATCCAGACAAGAAATGCTGATTGCTGACATTCTTAGGGCTGGTGGGGGAGCTACATTGGAAGGAGAGCAAAGCATCCCCTATGCCTCATCAAAGGCCTATTATGATTCAGGAAGAGGGCTGGGGAGAGAGGCCAGAGCACAGTGTTTATGATAGATGGTGGGACTGATAAGGTGCATACTACACAAACACAGAATCATAAAAGATGAGAATCTAGATCCTTTGAACCTGTGAGAGTCATATGTCACTGGAGGCTGACACCCAAGTGTAACCCTTTTCTGCACTTATGACCTGGGTTGTGGGTCTATCACATTTGGTGCTGCCCCTTTTGGAGTAGAACGGCTCCTGGATTAAAAATAGAATCGAGTAGCAGGCACTTCAAAACACCTGGCACCCAAAACAGATGATGTTGTTCTTTAATTTTATAGTTGGAAGTGGCGGCTCCTTATTAGGGGCTTCAGGACAAAGTCCTGCCTCCTGCAAGGCACCACTTATTGTCCCTTGCCACATGGGTAATTATTTAACAGAACAGCATGCATGAAAACATGACTTTTCTGATTTTATGAACACTGCCTGTGGACAAGTTAGACCTCTCGACCTCTTCTCCAGACTCCTGACAAGAGAAGGAGGAGGTGGACTGAGGCATGATCCAAATACAGAGTGCTATTTAAAAACATGGTACTGTGTAGGTAGATGTCTGGATTGTGCATCTCTAAGAGGAGTAGTTCAACTACAATCCCCCACATGGGTGCAATCCATTTTATTTAGCAGGCATAATATCCATACCTCAGGGAGCACTGTATGACTGCTAAATAAGGCTGTCAGGGTACACATCAGTGTATCCATGAGGCTGATGAGAAACCTCACGAGGTGCAGGGCCAGGATTCCCCACCACTTTTATAGCTTCTTACAGGGTTGTGCTTCCAGTCCTATCAATAAACTGGAAGAGGGATTGAGGTGGTCTTTCCCTTTTCAAACCTGGCATTGTGCTGTGACTGGCACCTCGGTGGGAATCATGGCTTGCTGGTTCGGATGTCCAGTGCCATATTCCTCTTCTGCTGCTGCCATTGAGCCTTCAAGTTGCCAGCAAAGGAAGCATGCTAGTTAATAAAAATTGTTGCTTCTCTGTACATGTGTCTGTATGTGTTTGGGAGAGATTGAGAGTGAATGAGATGGAGTGTAAACCTGTTAATGAGAGTGAAAGTGAGTGAGAATCTGAGTTTGGGAGAGTTTATGAACGAGTGAAAGTGAGTGCGAGTGAGTGATTGAGTGAAAGAGTGTGAGTGCTTTAGAATGATTGAATGATGGGAGAATGTGAGAGGGCATGAAAGTGAGTTGGGGGTGTAGCTAATATGGTGCAGCAGGTGCAGTGGCAGCAGGGCCCGAGTAAGAGTCAAATAATTGTTTGTCATGAAGACTACTTTGGATGTTACATCCAAGGATTTAAACATGATTCCATCACCACCTGCGCCTCTGTGCAAAAGTGTTATGTGTGCATCGGCTTCCATTTTTTACTGTGACCCTGGGTAGAGGATTTACTTGTAGTGGTGGATCACATAATTGCTCTACATACTACAGAGTTCTTTTATAGGTACACTTGCTATATGCTATGCTGTCTCCAAACGTTTATGGAGTCTAATGTGGGCGCATAAAAGACTAAAGTAGTTAATTTTAAGTGTTATGTTTTGCGTTTGTATGATGAAAATCTACTCTAGGGCAGGGCAATACTAGGTAGCAGCCTAGTGCATCACCAGTAAAGGGATAGCTGATTACCCATTTAAGTATTAAATGTATCCCTTTTCAAAGGAAGGAGATTGCAAACTATCACTTCTCCTCTAGTGGGAAAATCCTCACACCTGTTCAGTGTAACCTTTTTCTTTAAATATTTATAGGATGTCTTAATGTCTTATTAATACGAGACTATTGTCTTTGTGACTACAAAGTGTACTTCCATTTGTGTGTGTTCCTACTAATTATATTTTGATGATGCACATTTGGAGTGTGCTGTGTTAGGTTTCATGCAGATTTTCTTCTTTGCTCGAATGCACCTTTTATTCTATTGTAGTCACTAAAATGTTTAATCCAGCCGTCATAGTTGTTTGATTAAGGCTGGTATGGTTCACATGTCCAGTTGTATAGACATTCACTGACCCTAATAAAAGGCATATTATTAAATATTACTTTGTGGTAACATTCCCTCTTTGACATTTATTCTACTTCATATCATATGGCCTCATTGCAAAAGTTACAGCTCTTCCTCTGCAATCAGTCCATAACAGTACCACATTCAAATGATCTCTGCAAGCTACCACAAACTCAAACTATTGATGTTATATTCGAAATGTATCTAAACAAATCATCCAATTCAACCTCTGCATAACCTTTATATACAGGACTACTCACATTCCACCGAACAGTGATAGTTAGAAATTAGCATTTAAAAAACCTTTGAAATTCACTGAAAAAACCATGGGTTTCAGGGACATTATATTTAGAAATTAGCATTTAAAAAACCAAAGAAATTCACTGAAAAAACCACAGGTTTCAGGGACGTTATATTATATTATAAAATGCAACCCCCTTAGCCATCCTCAATGCAGGAACCACTGACTGATTGTTGATCTCCTAAAACATGAATTGTCGTATTCTACGACATAACTTCGTCCCTATTTTCCTAATGACAAGAAACCCATTTTACTGGTATGCAATTAACCATTCTCATGTGCACATTTCCTGTTTTGTCACTAACGTGATCCCTTTTCTGTCATTCAAATGAGCGACGACTATAGTATTTCTTAACACACCTCAGACCCTCCCCGGCAAAACATTATATCATGCACAATTGGATTTTATTGGAAGGTATGCAGCAAATGATACTGGAAATTTCTGCTTGGAGCTTCTGATCTGCTGTAGCATAGTTTCTAATTAAGTGTGTTATTCAGAGTACAAACATTTTTGTTCTAGCATGCTTGTAATTAGGCACCGATGATATACTTAATCATTTGGTGGCAGATTTCACACTGCACACTAAGTGCTGCATGTTGTCACCATTAAATATAGCCTCAGCACAGAAGACGACGGATGTGTATGACCAGACTCAATTTCAAGCATGTCATTGTAGCAAAAAGTTGAAAACGGGTTTCAAAGGAAAGATAACGATGCATTCCATTCCAGATTTGGCACAGAGGGACATAAAGCAGCCAATTCAGTCGACCTGATACAAAGCGTCTATTTTTGCCCGCTGCACATTTCATCTGGGAACATTTACCGCCCTGGCTCTTTGAGGACGGAAGAGATCTGCATTGTGATAAACCCTCACAGGTGCTTCACAGAAGGTGTCCCTACTGAGATGTCTGGAACGTATACCAGAATATGTTGAACCTAATAAAGGCAATGTGGCGCACGTTTACATATGTGCATTAGCAAGCCTACGTGATGTGTCTGCACAAAAAATGAATTTCAGGTGGGCTGTCAGGAGAGAAGAAAGAAGAAAGACAGATCTTTGTCAAGGAGCAAGGGTTCTGCAACTTGTGAAGGTGTGAGGGGAAGCATATGCAACAACGGCTATATAGGCCTGATAACAAGTGGCCCGTTATATTGTGATTGTGCAGAGATCACAATTATGAGTGGTGCGCTGCTTACCGTACTTGGTAACTACTGGCAGCGATAAAGTTTGAATCTTCCTTAAATTTGTCTGGTCAAACATTTTGAAATTTTACAAGGTAAAAAGGCCGGTATTTACCATGACATGCGTATTTTGGTGCAGTAAGCACCAAACTCCACATGATATTCCCCAAAAAGTAAGATTAGGTGAGAACTCAGTCCATGAATTCCAAACATCGCAGTTTAGGATTTTATTGGGTGACATAATTATTGCATCCAAAATGGGCTACTCGCCATAAAGCAATTTGTATTAAGGCTACATGCTCACACAGTAAAGATGCTTCTATTATATCATAGATGTCATTAAATCACGTTACTGGGCTACGTCTGACAATACCCACATACTGAAACGCTCTAACACAAGCTACCAGTATAGCAACCTTTGTTGAGGGTGAAATCTCAGCCTGTCTAAATGAAGCAGTCAAGCAATTTTAAGAAAGGATTCATGGCACACAGGAATACAATTAAAAGAAATATACAATGATGCCAAATTAGCAGTATGTGGGAGTGAATTGAGTGTGAGTGGTCATATGCCTCTGACCATGTCATGAGCACCCCTGATTTGAAATCCCTCATCTGGCTCCCCTGTGGAGCAAGAATTCAGCTGAAAATTGCATGCATAACTGACAAAACCCTACACTTCAACACCCCAAGTTACTTAGCTCAGAAGCCTGAACTCTCTGGGGGCTCCAGATCTTCTAGAAGCTCCTGTACTTTACTGCTGAAACCTCAGAGATTTTCAAAAAAGGAAACCTACAATAGAGCCTTTTCTGGCATCGCCCTGAAAATTTGGTACTCCCTCCGCCGAAACCAGAGTGAATCCCTCAATGGCATCTTTCAAGAAAGAAGTTAAATTACTACTCAGGAACAAATTTCTGACCTAGTTCCATGGAACTCTTCTCTCTGAGCCTACTGGGAACTGTCGTCTTCTCTCATGTTACGGCTCGCTTTTTATATTACTGTTTTGACTTATCTGTCCTATCATGAAGGTGATCCCGCCCTCTCAGAGATTCCGTCATGTTGTGTTCCTTTCTCGACTATATTTATATTGATTGCATATGTCTTTGTTCGTTAACAAGTGTAAAGCACTCTGATATCTGCGAGGGTCTTGTTTGTGCTATATAAAACCTTCAAAATAAATAAATAAATAAATATGTGAGGTCATAAGCAGTGCATTGCGGGCGTAAGTTATAGTTGGCTAAGGTAACTATAAATGCTGAAATTCTATGTTTTTGTACGAGTGAAGTCTGAGCCTAACTATATTTTCACTGTAACCTTTGGTTATTTCAGTGAATTTCTAAATTTTTAAATTCTATTTCCTAACTATAACGTCCCTGTAACTTTTGGTTTTTTTCAGTAAATATTTTAGTTTTTTTTAAAATACTATTTCCTAACTCTAACGTCCCTGTAACCTATGATTGTTCCAGTGAACTTCTAAGGTTTTTTAAATTCTAATTCCTAACTGTTACGTCCCTGTACCCTTTGTTTTTTTCTGTGATTGTCAACTGTGTTTTAAATGTTATTTCCTAACTATAACAAGCCCTGTACCTTTGGATTTTTTACTGAATTCCTAAGGTTTTTCAATTTTATTTCCTAACTGTAACCTGTAATCTTTGGGAACAGGTGCGTGAGCGGCTGTATAGGTCAGTGAGTGGGTGTGTGAGAGGTTGTATAGGTCTGTGAGTGGGAGTGTGGGTAGCTGTACGGGTTGGTGAGATGGTGTGTTAGTGGTTTTGTGGGTGTGTGAGTGGCTGTATTGGCCAGTGAGTGAGCGTGTGAGTGACTGTTTGGGTGTGTGAGTATATGTGAGAGTAAACACAAGATGATAGACGGAGCGCTGAAACTTTTCAGGCACTCACCCCCAGTCACAGATCTGGGTTGAATCCATCATCATTCTTTAGCTCACTTCACCACCTCAGTTCAGACCCAGCCATATGCAAATCAGTCTTGACTCTGTGCCTCATGGGAACAGTCCAGCCCGAACTGCCAAGCCAGGTCTTCCCTGAACCGGAAACAAGCATCCTGGGACCGGTTTCTGGGTAGCACCCTTCATCAGCCAGGCTAGCTTGAATCCAGTGGCAAAGTGAGCAAGGGACCCACATCTGGGCATACCCTGCCAACTTAGGGCGAACAACGCAAACACAAGGAGATGATGGACGGAGCGCTGAAACTTTTCAGACACTCACCCCCAGTCACAGATCTGGGTTGAATCCATCATCATTCTTTAGCTCACTTCACCACCTCAGTTCAGACACTGCCATATGCAAATCAGTCTTGACCCTGTGCCTCATGGGAACAGTCCAGCCCGAACTGCCAAGCCAGGTCTTCCCTGAACTGGAAACAAGCATCCTGGGACCGGTTTCTGGGTAACACCCTTCATCAGCCAGGCTAGCTTGAATCCAGTGGCAAAGTGAGCAAGGGACCCACGTCTGGGCATACCCTGCCAACTTAGGGCGAACAAAGCAAACACAAGGAGATGATGGACGGAGTGCTGAAACTTTTCAGACACTCACCCCCAGTCACAGCTCTGGGTTGAATCCATCATCATTCTTTAGCTCACTTCGCCACCTCAGTTCAGACCCAGACATATGCAAATCAGTCTTGACCCTGTGCCTCATTGTTTCTGGTCCAAGGAAGACATGGCTTGGCAGTTCGGGTTGTACTGTTCACATGAGGCACAGGGTCAAGACTGATTTGCATATAGCTGTGTCTGAACTGAGGTGGCGAAGTGAGCTAAAGACGATGATGGATTCAACCCAGATCTGTGACTGGGGGTGAGTGTCTGAAAAGTTTCAGCACTCCGTCCATCATCTCCTTGTGTTTGCTATATGTGAGAGTGACACAATGGGTGTGTGAGTGGGTGTCTGAGTGCCTCTATATGCACAATGGCTGTGTGAGTGACTGTGCCAGAATGGAAGTGGTTTTGTGGCTCTGTTAGTGGGTATGTGAGTATCTGTATTAGTGTGTGAGTGGTTGTTGGGTGTGTAAGTGAGTGTGTGTATGTGAATGGGTGTGTAAGTGGCTCTGTGGGTCTGTGAGTAGGGGTGAGACTGTCTGTATAGGTGTGTATGTGGGTGTGTGAGTGTGTATGTAAGTGGCTGTATGTGTGTGTACATAGCTGAGTGAGTGGGTGTGTGAGTGCCTGTGTGGGTATGTGAGTGGATGTGTAAGTGGCTGCAGGTATGTACATGGATGTGTGAGTGGTTGTGTGAGTGCCTGTGTGAGTCTGCGAGTGGGTGTGTGAGGGTTTGTGACTGACTGTTTGGGTGTGTGAGTGGGTGTATTGATATGTGGGTGTGTGAGTGACTGTATAGGTGTGTGAGTTGGTGTATGGATGTGTGAATGTTTACCTTCCCAGACCATCAGTCCATGCATCTCCCTGCCTGTGCTTTCTATGTGACTGTCCGTGCATTCACTACATGTACCTCCCTGTGCCTTCTTTCTGTCACCAATACTATTTGTGCATTCACTGCATGTACCTGTCCATTTTATCACCATAAATGCCAGCCTGTTGGGGTCTTCTTTCTATGTGACTGTCTGTGCATTCATTGCATGTACCTGTCTGTTCCTTTTTTCTGTGTATCTGTCCGTGCACTTCTTTTTGTCTACCTATGTGTCCCTTTTTTCTGTGTATGTTACATGCCTTCATTCTATGTGCCAGTAAGTGCCTTCCCTCCAGGTACCTGGCCACCTCTTCACTCTAAGTGCCCATCTTTGCGTCGATCACCATGTATATGTGCTGCTCTTGTCTTCCTCCTCTGTGTCTGAGCATGCAATCACCCTGTCTGTGCCTCCTATTTAGATGTAATTGGTGTGTCGGTGTGCATCCTTGGGTGCTTATCTGTGCCCACCATATGTGTTTCTTTTCATGTCCTACGTCTATGTGACTACCTGTGATATCTCTGGACCCCTTCATGCCCGAGCTACATGCATGTATGCATGGTTTCAGGCCATTGTGCACTCTTATGTGGCACACACCTGTGTACTTGTCCATGTGTCTGTCCATCCCATCAATGTGCCTGAGAGGGCCCTCATTTGTCTATGAATGGCATCCATCTATGGGCCTGTCTGTGTTTCTGTCCGTGCATTCATCGTGCCAGCGTTTGCTCTTATGTGTCTATCAGTGCCACCCATTTAGGTGTTTGTCAGTGCCTATCCATGCCCTTTTTTAGTGGCTTACTCACTGAATATTCTTTTATCCAATTTTTTTATCATTCCCGAATTCTTCATGAAATATAGCACTACTTATTTTCCAGTGTCGTAGATATTCACAAAGTTAGTGTGTTTTTAAAAAAAATGGAAAACACATATATACACATATTGTTATTAATGTTTGAGAACAGTAGTTTACTAATACAGTTTTTAAACTTGTATTTCTGTAAGTAATTTTATTGTAAAAGACTTTTTAATTGTATTTGACATCTTCGTGACAACTACGGTTTTCGCGATGATGACGGTGTTCGTGAATATCATGTGACTATGTAACAAAGAGATTTGATTGGACAAGACACTTTTCATTAACCTTCAAAGGAAGTTCCCACCCATTTTTCCTTTTTTCAACCTTCCAGTGGATATATTGGAAGATTATTTGCAGGTGTCTTGTACTTTACAGTGCTACAACTGTCTTTTGTTTGTTTTTTGTCTTTTATCATTGATAAAATGGCATCTGGAGGAAGTGAGGAGCAGGAGCTATGCTGAGGAAGTGAGGAGTCGCCCCTTCAAAAGGAAAGTCTTCAGATGAAGAACCAGCTCTAAAATGCCAGTCCATCATGTGGGATTTTTTACAATCCCCTCTGGAGAAAAAAAAAAGTAGTGAAATTCGTAAAGTGCTCTTTGTGTGAAAAAGCCCTATCAAGGGGCACTTAAAAAAAATATTCATGTGGGATAGCTAGCATGTTGTTACATTTAAAAACCTACCATGGCACACAGCTGAAGAGAGCACAGAGGGAGAGAAGTGGTGATCAACCATCCACTTTCGCAGCTACACCAGCTGCTCGAGCATAGAAAATTCTTGTTGAAGTGGAGAAATGGCTCCCATGAAAGTCTCCAGAATTGAGGAGGGATGGAACTTTTTTGCCTAGACTACAATACGGTACTTACTGTTGGTGATCAGTGTATTGCTGCAGTTTTGGAAACAGCAAAAAAATCACACATGCACATTTTTTATATTCACGCCACTAGTTACACTATTTTTGAAGTTCTGGAGATAGTGTTTTTTTTCTAATTTGCCATTTTATTTAAGCAAAACACACAAAAACCGAAAGGTTAGACAAATAAAAAAAAGAAAAACTGTTCCAGGAAAAAAGAAGTAAAAAAGGTTCTCATTGGAAGCACCTTTCATGGTTAAAATAAAAGATAAGCATATGTCTGTGTGAATATATAAGGAAGAGTGGCTGTATAAGTGAGTGACTAGGTGAATATGTGACTGCATGAGTGAGTAATTGGGTGTGTTAGTGGTTGCATGAGTGGCTGACTGCCTCTGTAAGTGGTGGTATGGGTGAGTGAATGACTGTGTGCCTGTATGATTGAGTGAGTGTTTGTGTTAGTGGTTGTATAGGTGAATGAGTGTTGTGTTAGTGCCTGTATGAGTGACTGACTGGATGGGTGAGTGTCTGTATAAGTGAGTGACTGGGTGTGTGAGTGACTGCATGGGTGAGTGACTGGATGAGAGTGGCTCTATGAATGAGTGACTGTGTGTGTGAGTGGCTGTATGGGTGAATCACTGTCTGTGTGAGTAGTTGAATGATTGAGTGAGTGGTTGTGTGAGTGGGTGCATAGGTGAGAGACTGGGTGTGTTAGTGCCTGTGTGAGTGAGTGACTCAGCATAAGAGTGTCTATATGGCTGAGTTAGTGGGTGTGTGACTGCTGGTGCAATTAAGTGAGTGGTTGTGTTAGTGGCTGTATAGGTGAGAAACTAGGTGTGTTAGTGTGTATATGTGTGAGTGAGTGTATGTATGAGTGTCTTTAATGGTGAGTGAGTGAGTCTGAGAATGGCTGTGAGAGTGAGTGACTGGGTGTGTAAGTGTATATATGGGGGAGTGAGTGGTTGAATAAGTGAGTGCTTGGATGTTCGAGTGGCTATATCAGTGTATGAGTGACTATTAATGAGTGAGCGGCTATGTCAGTGGGTTTGAGTGAACGAGTAGGTGCATGAGCTGCTGTATGAGTTAGTGGATATGCGAGTAATTGTATGAGTGACAACTGGCTGTGAGAGTGGCTGAATGAATATCTGAGTGAGTGCTTGTATGACTGAGTGAGTGGTTGTGCGAGTGGCAGCATAGGTGAGAGACTGGGAATGCAAGAACCTGTGTGAGTGAGTGACTGGGTGTGAGAGTGTCTATGTGGGTGAATGAATGGGTGTAAGAGTGTCTATGTGGGAGAATTAATGGGTGTGTGAGTGCCTGTATGGTTCATTGACTGGTTGTGTTTGCTGTATGGGTGAGTGGCTGGGTGTGTTATTGCCTGTATGAGTTAGTGACAAGATGGGTGAGTGTCTGTATAAGTGAGTGACTGGTGTATTAGTGGCTGTGGGGGTGAGTGAGTGGGTGGTTAACTGTGTGTATAAGTCAGTCACTGGGTACGTAAATGATAGTATATCAGACTGGGTGTTTTAGAGACTGTATGAGTCACTGACTAGCAGTGTCAGAAGTTGTTTGAGAGAATAAGTAACTGTGTGAGTAGCTATACGAGTGAGTGAATATATGTGTAAGTAGCTTTATGAGTGAGTGAGTGACTATGTCAGTGTTTGCATCAGTGTGTGCCTGGGTGTCTCAATGTCTGTATTACTGGGTTTCTGGGTGTAATAGTGGATATAACAGTGTGTGCCTGGGTGTATCATTGTATACAAAAGAGTGTGTCTGGGTTTGTCAGTGAATGCATGGGTATGTAACTGTATCTATCAGTGAGTGGGTGGATGTATTAGTGTATGAATGAGTGTGTGCATGGGTGTGTTAGTCTATGCATGAGTGTGTGGCTGGGTATGTTAGTGTCTGCATCAGTATGTGCCTGGTTGTGGTAGTGTACACAACACTGTGTGACTAGGTGTGTCACAGTCTGTATCTGTGTGTAAATAGGTGTGTGAGTATCCATATAGAAAAGTAGGCGGGTGCGTGAGTGTCTGTATCAATGACTAATTGGCTATGTGAGTGCCTGTACAGGTGAGTAAGTGACTTGGTCAGTGCCTGTATGTAATATTGAATATGTATGGCAGTAGCTGTCTAAGTAACTGACTGACTGTGTTAGTAACTGTTTAGGGAAGTAAGTAAGTGTCTGCATCACTGTTTACAGGAGTGCGTGGATGTCTTTTTAGCTGTATGGGTGAGTGTTTGGGTGTATCAGTAGTTACATTGGAAAGTGACTAAGAATGTTAGTGGTTGTATGCGTGGCTGACTGGTTGCATAAGTTACTGTGTAGGTGACTGAGTGTATGACTTGTGTAATCAGTGTGAATGTGTCAGTGATTGTATAAGACTCTACCTTGGCGTATAGTTTTACAGTGTACATTTGCTGAACTACACTGAAAATAATAATTGGGATATTGGCAAAACAAAGTTGTGGCAAGGTATGCCAAGTGCTCTTCATGCATAAAAACACTTTCTAGGGGTATGTCTGAGGAATGTTTGAGGCATATAAAGATGTAGCAATCCAACCACTATTGAAAAAGAAAAGGAACATAAATATATGTTAGTATTTCATTTTCAAAATTGCAGTAACATAGTAATGCACATTGGTTGTGCTGTAACAGTTCATCACGATCTAGTAAAACATTTCATGTTCTCTTATTTGCTGTTCTCTGCTTTCATACTTGTTCACCATAAATGATGTACTGCATAAAGCTCCATCCTTGAATAGTGGGTAGAAAACAATTGTGTGGATTATAGAACTAAACCCCAAAGCTGCACAGCATATCTTTTTAAATAAGTAACACTATGCATTGCACTGACAACAATTCATTAATCAGTTCTTTTACCTACAGCTATTACACTAATCTAAAAAACCGTATCTTAAAAATATTTGTTTTAATATTATACCTGGTACAATACTATCAAAAAATATAAAGCACACTTGAATTTTGGAGATCCTTTTGAAAACATCATCCGTGGTAGGCCAAATGATGTCTAAAATGCTGATGACCCATGTAGGCAAAATCCCATACATTGCTTTTTTTCACATTTGGTTGAAGAAAGAAAAGTTGACAATTTTGTAGTTTGAAAGGCAGTTTTGGTTTGTATTTAGAGTTCCTGTGATTGAATTGAGTCCACTCAGTTTCACACTTTAATTAGAGAGTATAGTATTTAGATGTTATATTAGCTCCTTTCTGGAAGATAAAAGGACTCTTCAATTTTGTAGAACTTTTTAGAAGACATCACCCCCAAAACGCCAAATGATGTCTAAAACACTAATGATCCATATTGAAGAAACACTGTACAGCACTTTTTTGTTCCAGAAATCCTCTTAGAACTTTGGTTGAAAAAACAAAAGATAAGAGTTTGGAAGCTTAGAAGTTTTGGTTTGAATTTAATGTTGCTGTCATTGCATTCTGTCCATCCACTTTCACTCTTTAAATAGAAAGTGCAGTGCCCATATGTTATATTTAGTCCTTCGTGAAAGATAATAGCCAAGAAATTAATACTTGTCCAGCTTTGAAGTTTGTAATTTGAGTTTCAACTTTAGATCCATCTGCTATGCATCGTTGTAGCATTAATATAAAGTATTTTCCAGTTGTTGCTAGAATCAACGTAGACAAAACATCTGATCTGCAATTTGGACAGGTCCTATTTTGGGTAGCCTTTTTCATCAATCTGTCAAAAGGCACAGTTTTGAAATCTGGTAATTCTAAATACAGAAAACGCTCAGAATTTATTTGAGTGGTAGATGAATAATAACAATCTTCGCAGTCATAGTTCCATCTGTAACTCAGTCCAAATAAATCATCAATATTTACTTCTTCTTGGTCTAAAACTCCAAGGATGAACATAATAAATTCCTATGCATCTTGTTGAGTGTTTAGAGTAAATATTAGTGATACCCTATATATATCTCAAAGGTCTCAAATGCCTGAAGCAGAATGAATTACAGTTCGGTCAGTGACTAAACGGTTGAGCAAATGATAGAGTGCAAAACACAATTGCTTATCTGTTTTTTTGTTGAACTTGACTTACAAGATGTGGTAAATGAAAAAGTACACTGAGAACAACATTTGCATAGCAGTTGACACCTAGGGCCGTATTACACAACATGCCCCAGAGGCGCAACAGGCGTTTGTGCCCGCTTTGCTCACCCCCGTGGAACTTTGGTATTACAGAAGGGAGCGCAGACACTTGTGCGGCCCCTTCTGTAATACTGATAGCGCTGGCGCACATACAGCGCCAGCACTATCTTCAGGGGGGTGTTTGCTCATTTGCATGGGGGCATGTCCCATGCAAATGAGGGAATACCTTTGCCTCTGTGCCCATGCTGTATTACAGACGCAGAGGCAAAGAAGCCCTCAGGAGGCGCACTGACAGTGCGCCATTTAGAAGGTGGCACACTGTCAGTGCGCCTCCTGAGAGCAGCCCTCTCCAGGGGTAAAGGGGGTCCCATGGACCCCTCAGACATCCCCTTGCAGGCAGGTGAAGTCAGTGACTGCACCCACCTTCAAGGGGATCTCTCAACACCTTTAAAAGTGTAGGTGGGTTGCCGCCTGATGCAAGCAGCCGCTCTGGTTTTCACATGAAGGCACTACCCTCAGGGCAGCGCGAGTTAGCGGCTGCCCTTGGTGTCATTGCATTCATTATAATATGGCGCATTTCCCTTCAATGAAGGGAAATGCTCCACATCTATAATGTGGGCACTGAACTGTTTTCCAACTGGTATTCTACATTATCTTCCTCATTTTCTACTTTTTTCTTCTTAACTCCTTCTATCTTGTTCTTGTTTCCTTTCTTTGCTTGAACAGCCATCAACTCTTATGTAAGCTTCGGCTTAAGACAGATTATCTGTTTATCAAAAATAGGATACTGTTCTAAACGAGGAGTGTATATACTTCTTAACCGATTGTACTCCCTGACACAAATTGCATCTGCACAAACTTTCTTATTTTCAAAATCAATCAAAAACAAACTGGGCAATGTTCTAACTCGCGACAATGCTACATATGACATACCTTCTATAAATGCAGTACTTCCAATATTAACAAAAGATGCATTTACACTTAAACCTAGTGATTTATTGATAGTTACAGCATATGCTAGGGAGAGTGGGAACTGCTAACACCGCACCTATAAGTCTAGCAAAATACCGTACAGCACATTGGCCAATCTGTTTGACGCCATAAATCTGATCAAATTTAATGGGCAAGAATTCAACTTCATCTCTATTTGGAAAATTAATGAAATCAGTAACTTTACCCATTGTATCCTTTACTAACCCTTCTTCAACATTTAAATTATGCCGCAAAATTACTCAACTGTTCTTGCACAAGTGTAGATGCTTTTCTAATCCTGCAGTCCTGGATACAGACTCCTCTAAGGAATCCAATTTACCTTGTAGTTTTTCTGTGAGCAATATTGTCACTCCCTGATGCTCCATTTTATCTATAGCTGTAATTTCCAAAATATCTTCTTTCTCCGGTTTTAGTAATTCTTCATTGAAGTTGGAGCACTCTTGAAGTGTAGGCATTAAACAGACTATAGATTTCTGTTTTCCAATAAAATGGCACATTAGTTCTGCTGCTGCAATGTCAGATGGAAATAGTTTCTTGATAAGTAGACTTTCTAAAGCACGTTTTCCATTGTTCCTTAGAACTCCTATGCTAATGTCCTTTAGAATATTTCCATAATCCACATCAGATGCTTGACACATGTTCTTTACTAGTTCCTTGCATTCAAAATGTAACCAAATATTTACATTGCCAATACTCCCCAAAGAATTTCCTGTTTGATTAAAGACACATGTTTTGAGAACAGGTTGTCCTTTTATGGGGGTAAGTTGCAGTAGGTCACCGAATACGATCAAATGCTTTCCTCCAAAGAGTACATCTTAAAATCTGTTGCATTCTTAAGTGTATGAAGGCAAACATTAAGTTCGATACCATGCTCACCTCATCAATGATTAAAAGCTTCAGTTTCTTCAATACTCTTGATACCTACTGAAAAGCTTCACCTTCTGGTATTCCAGTTTATTGTCATGTTCAACAGGTAGCATAAGTAGTCGATGTAAAGTAATTCCTTTAATGTTATGTTTAGCTAATCCTGTTTGTGCTGTTGCTACACATAACAAATTTGAGCCTGTAGTCTTCTGTGGATAACCAATGATAACTTAAATTTGAAAGTTCTTTTCAGTGCAAGCTTGACCACCGGTGTATATTAATATTGGTTTAAATGAAGAACATTCACATTGTTTCTTCTTGTGGAGAAATCCATGCTCTATTTTATCTTTAACTTCAATGTAAATTTCATTCTGTTCATCTTTCAGTTGTTCTACTAATTGCTTGAAATGAACAGTTTCCTCTCTTGCTTGCTGCATTACATTCTCCACCTCATTCATAGCTATAGATGCTTCATTTTGAATGAATGGTTCTCCAAGAGTATCTTGAGTCAGTGGTCCAAAACTTTGGCTGCTTTGTGAACTCTCCTTGGCTATCTCAGCAGCAATGGTTTCTTCCTGTGAAATCTCATCTTTCAACATTTGCAAGTAGGCTGGAAAGACTGAACACTCAATGCTGTCTTTCACAGCATTGAAAGAGTCTTCATAACAGTCATAGTATGCACGTAATTCGGATTCAGCATGCCATAGCTTAAACAACTGCAAAAGTGGCAAGTAGAAAATCTCTCTTCTCTCTGGAGTTTGGCACTTAAGCTTTCTGTGGTTAATTTGATTTCTTTTGTTGTGTCTCACCAAACAACCATCAGATCCAAGTATACTGCATATCTCCTTTCATCTATGTTCATCTATGTTTTCAGTTAGATTAATTCTATATGTATAGTATTGAAGTAGTTCATTGAGGCACATGTTTTGAAGATGTGGACTCTTTCTTGGGTAGTATGTATCCAACATATTAGATTTCAGAATGTCTCTATTTTCTGGATCAAATTCTGCTAGATACTGTATTTTTGGGAAATACATTAATACTCTATTTCTACGGCTTGCAAGGTCTAGACGTACCCATACAATTCCCTTTGACTTTGAGAACAAACTAGCCAAACTCAACCGGTCCAAGCACTCACATGATCCTATTTCTCTATGGGAAAACATTTTCAAGCTGAAACTGTACAATTACTTGGTAAGACTCTTTTCTGCATAAATCTCCTCCCACATTTCTTTTCTCTATGTTTTCTCTGACTTTGTTATATATGAAGTGACGTAGCGAGCAACAGCGATGGAGTTGTCTGCAACAAATTGCAGATCCATATTTGCATTCCACATCTTCAGAATCACAGGGTTGTAGTCATTAATACACTTGGAAGCCTCTGTTCTTCTGAGGTTGTATGTATTTTTCAGTGATTTCCATGTCAGTGTATGTCTGACTGCAGACAAAAATGTGTACTCTTCCTTCACAAATAACAGGTCGTGGGAATCAAAACAACATCTCGTGTAAAACTCTCCTTTGCATCTGTATTTTCAATGACAGTACTTCCCACATCTAAGAGTTTGAAACCGTAGAACTTGATGTCTCAAGCCTAGTTTTCACCACAGTCTTTTGGGATGGTGCACGTTGCTTACTGTTCTATAAAAGACAAGACACACTCATCACTGTTTGTTTCAAATTTTGGTGCATCTTTTACCCATCTCAGCATGTGAATGTGTGGAGCACATCTAGCTTAGTACCTTTATGCCAAACAAAATCACTTACTTCACTAAGAAAAGGATTACTTTTGTTGCAAAAGAAAGACATCATGACTTGAAATCTGTGGTTAAAATATCTGCAAACATTTGCAGGACCCAATGAGCAAAGTTCTTCAGCTGGCTTCACTTTGATGTCCTTTATATTTGAGTTTGCTTCTCTCAAGAATTCATGCAGGTCATTCCACGCATACTCAGCACAAATGAGTGTTAAAAACCAAGTAGGTGCTCCTAGGTTTCTCAACATGTATTTCAGCTCACCATGACAAGGATACCAATACTTGTTAGTGCCACGTTGGCACACCATCAAATTAATCAGGTTGTATTCCAGGTTTTCGTCTTTTCTTTGAACTTTGTCAATTCCCTTGCTGTGAGATTTTGCAGATCCAATCCTGTTTTAAGAATGTGGTTTACTTCATGAGATAGTCCTGACAAGTCACTCTAAAATAATAGATGGAATATATAGAGAATAATCTGACAGGGTCCTCTGAATATGGTCTACTTGATCTGTATTCAGTTGTACATCCTTTTTACAGCATGTTTGCAGCTCCCTTTGTCCAAAAGCAATGCAGGCTCCTGCAGGAGGCGTGGAGCCGGCAGGGATGCGGGGCATTGGGGCGCCACCGATGTCCCCAACACAGAGGCCATGCCCCAGAGAATGGGGTCCCCGGGGCCAAAAATGGCCTCAGGAGGTGGGCCACGTGGCCCCCCTCCAACAATTTTTTTTTAAAAAAAAGGCTGGGCAGGCCCCGGGGGATGGAGTCCCTTGGGCCAATAGTGGCCCAGGCAAGGGGTCCCCCCCGGCCCCCCTCCCATTAAAAAAAATTAAAATAAACAAAGGCCTAGCCCTGGGGGATGAGGTCCCCAGGGCCCAAAAGGGTCAAGGAAGGGGGGCCACTCAGCCCCCCTTCCTAAAAGAACATTTAAATAAAGAAACTGGCAAATCACTGGTGGCCCTGCCCCCTCCCTGCACCGCTCTGCAAATGCTCCTCCTGGTGCGCTCTGGGTTAAGGGATGAAGTCCCCGTCACTATTGAGGGTCCCTGGGGACCAATTAGCCCACCAGGTACCTCCAGAAAGCCCCACACAGTGGGATTGCTGAGAGGTGGTCCGAGGTGACGCCCCTTTTTACAACACTCTGCAAACACGCCTCTTGGTGCACTGGTAGTGGGGCGATGAGGTCCATTTGTATCCTGAGGACCTCAGGACTGTAGTGGACTTCATCTCCCAAGCAATAGTGCGCGAGGAGGCGTGTTTGCAGAGAGGTGTAAAAAGGGTGTGTGGCCTCTGACCACTCTCAGCAATCCAGCGGTGTGGGGCTTACTAGAGGTAACAGGAGGGCTAGTTGGCCCCAAGGGAACCTCAGGAGGCAAGGGGACTTCATCCCCCAACCAAGAGTGCACAAGGAAGCCTGTTTGCAGAGTGGTGGAGAAAGGGGGCGTGGCCTGTGTCCACCTCTCAGCAATACCACTTTGTGGGGCTTACTGGAGGTAACAGGTAGGTTAAGTGGCCCCTAAGGACATCCAGCAGCGAAGGGGACTTCAATCCTCATCCAAGAGCGCACCAGGGAGCACGTTTGCAGAGTGGTGGGCAAAGGGGGCAAGGGCTGCTATGAGAACTTAGCAAACCTGCTGTGTGGGACTTACTAGAGGTAATAGGAGTGGTGGCTGGCCATCAAGGATGTCCTTGGGGGCCAACAACCCATTCTGTTACCTCCAGTAAGTCCCACGCAGTGGGATTGGTAAGAGGTCTTCGGAGGCCATGCCCTCCTTCTCCACCACTGTGCAAACATGCCTCCTGGCACACTACTGGTTGGGGGATAAAGTCCACTTCACTCCTGAGGGACTTTGGGGGCCAAGAAGTCCTCCTGGTACCTCCTGTAAGTCCTACACAGTGGAATTCCTGAGCGCTGGTCGGAGGCCCAGCCCCCTTTCTCCACCACTCTGCAAACGCGACTACTAGTTAAAGAACTATTTGCAATATAATAGGCGTTGTAAATGTAAAAAATTTTTATTAATGTTTTTTGGAGTGGAGTGGATCTACATTGTCTGTAGTGAAATTATGTGGTATGTTGTGCAGTGAAATTATGTGGATAGAAAGTATGTGGTATTTGGTGTATAGGAATTATGTAGAGTGGGATTATGTGTTATGGAGAGTAATTATGTGGTATGGTAGTCTGTGTTGTGAAGTGGTAACCTCAGGTTTAGTCTTCCTCACTTCCATAGAACCTAAACTATAAACTCAATGAGACACAAAAAAGAAGGAACCATGGAGGAGCACTTCTGGACCTAGTCAGAGGTATGAGCAGGGCCCTTGGAATTTTGTGACTCTTTGGCTGCACCGACTTTCGGACAAGTATACATTTTCCGCATTTGCAACATATTCCATCATTTGCTGCATAATCTGCAGATTTGAACAGAAAAAACCTTGTTTATAGCTCAAACGGCTCAAACGTTACAAAAAATGCAGCGACAAGTGTTACAGCGTGGTCGAAGGCCCTTTGCAAACCTAGAATGGTCGCCTGTTACTTATTGCTAAATATGGGTGCTAAATTGGTACTAATGGTGTGCAAACCACTCATGCTTCTTTCTGTGCCTTTCTTGTGTCTTTCTGCATTTTTCTTCATTATTTCTACACCTTTCCTCCTTTTTCTCCCCTTCTCTTGCCTCTTTCTGCACATCTCTGCTGCTTTCTGTACCTCCCTTCTTTCTGTACCTCTCTTGCTTCTTTCTGCACCTATCTTGCTACTTTCTTCTGCACCTCTCTTGCCTCTTTCTGCACCGCTGTTGCTTCTTTCTGCACTTCTCTAGCCTCTTTCTGTACCCTCTTGCCTCTTTCTGCACCTCTCTTACCGCTTTCTGCACCTCTCTTGCCTCTTCCTGCACTTCTCTTGCCTCTTTTTGCACCTCGCTTGCTTCATTCTGCACTCCTCTTGCTTCTTTCTGTACCTATTTTGCTTCTTTCTGATCCCCTTTCCTCTTTCTGCACAACTCTTCCATATTTCTGCACCTCTGTTGCCTCTTTCTGCACATCTCTTGCCTCTTTCTGCACTTCTCTTGCCTCTTTCTACATTTTTGTTGCTTCTTTCTGCACCCCTCTTGCCTGTTTCTGCATCTCACTTGCCTCTTTCTGCACCTCACTTGCCTCTTTCTGCACCTCTGTTGCTTCTTTCTGCACTTCTCTTGCCTCTTTCTGCAGCCCTCTAGCCTCTTTCTGCACCGCTGTTGGTTCTTACTGCCCTTCTCTGGCTTATTTCTGCACCCGTCTTGCTTCTTAGTGCATCCTTCTTCCCTCTTTGTGCACCTCTCTTGCCTCTTTCTGCACCCCTCTTGCCTCTTCTGCAGCTCATTTGCTTCTTTCTGCACTTCTCTTGCCTCTTTCTGCACCCCTCTTGCCTCTTTCTGCACCTCTGTTGGTTCTTTCTGCACTGCTCTTGCTTCTTTCTGCACCTCTCTTGCAAATTTCTGCGCTCCTGTTCCCTATTTCTGCACCTCACCTGACGGTTTCTGCACCTCTCTTGCCTCTTTCTGCACTTCTCTTGCCTCTTTCTGCACCTCTGTTGCTTCTTTCTGCACATCTCTTGCTTCTTTCTGCCCCTCTCTTGCTTCTTTCTGCACCCGTCTTGCTTCTTAGTGTACCCTTCTTCCCTCTTTGTGCACCTCTCTTGCCTCTTTCTGCACCCCTCTTGCCTCTTCTGCAGCTCATTTGCTTCTTTCTGCACTTCTCTTGCCTCTTTTTGCACCCCTCTTGCCTCTTTCTGCACCTCTGTTGGTTCTTTCTGCACTGCTCTTGCTTTTTTCTGCACCTCTCTTCCTTCTTTCTGCACCTCTCTTAATTCTTTTTGTATCTCTCTTGCCCCTTCTGCACCTCTCTTGCCTCTTTCTGCACCCATCTTGCCTCTTTCTGCACCTCTGTTGGTTTCTTCTGCACCCCTCTTGCCTTTTTCTGCACCCCACTTCCCTCTTTCTGCACCTCTCTTGCCTCTATCTGCACCCTATTCCCTCTTTCTGCACCTCTTTTGCCTATTTATGCAACTCTCTTGCCTCTTTCTGCAATTCTCTTGCCTCCTTCTGCAACTCTGTTGCTTCTTTCTGCAGTTCTCTTGCCTCTTTCTGCAACCCTCTAGCCTCTTTCTGCACCTCTGTTGGTTTCTTCTGCACTGCTCTTCCTTCTTTGTGCTCCTCTCTTGTAAATATCTGCACCCCTTTTGCCTCTTTCTGCACCCCTCATCCCTCTTTCTGCACATCTCTGGCCTCTGTCTGTACGCCTCTTCGCTCTTTCTGCACCTCTTTTGCCTGTTTCTGTACCTCTTTTGCCTGTTTCTGCCCCTCTGTTGCATCTTTCTGCACTTCTCTTGCCTCTTTCTGCACCCCTCTTGCCTCTTTCTGCGCATCTGTTGCTTCTTTCTGCACTTCTCTGGCTTCTTTCTGCACCTCTCTTGCTTCTTTCTGCACCTCTCTTACAAACGTCTGCACCCCTCTTGCCTCTGTCTGCACCCCTGTTCCCTCTTTCTGCACTTCTTTTGCCTGTTTCTGCAACTCTTTTGCCTCTTTCTGCAGTTCTCTTGCCTGTTTCGGCACCTCTCTTGCTTCTTTCTTCTCTTCTCATGCCTCTTTATGCACCCCTCGTGCCTCTTTCTGCACCTCTGTTGGTTTCTTTTGCACTGCTCTTGCTTCTTTCTGCACCTCTCTTGCAAATTTATGCACCCCTTTGCCTCTTTCTGCATTCCTTATCCCTCTTTCCGCACCTCTCTTGCCTCTGTCTGTACCCCTGTTCACTCTTTCTGCACCTTTTTTGCCTGTTTCTACAACTCTCTTGCTTCTTTCAGTACTTCTCTTGCCTCTTTCTGCCCCTCTGTTGCTTCTTTCTTCTCTTCTCATGCCTCTTTCTGCACCCCTCTTGCCTCTTTCTGCACCTCTGTTGCTTGTTTCTGCACTTTTCTTCCTTCTTTCTGCACCTCTCTTGATTCTTTTTGTACCTCTCTTGCCCCTTCTGCACCTCTCTTGCATCTTTCTGCACCCGTCTTGCCTCTTTCTGGACCTCTGTTGGTTCTTTCTGCACTGCTCTTGCTTCTTTCTGTACCTCTCTTGTAAATTTCTGCACCCTCTTGCCTCTTTCTGCACCCCTATTCCCTCTTTATGCACCTCTCTTGCCTCTGTCTGCACCCCTGTTCCCTCTTTATGCACCTCTTTTGCCTGTTTCTGCAACTCTCTTGCCTCTTTCTGCAGTTCTCTTGCCTACTTCTGCATCTCTGTTGCCTCTTTCTGCACCCCTCTAGACTTTTTCTGCACCCCTGTTGCTTCTGTCTACACTTCTCTTGCTTCTTTATGTACCTCTCTTGCTTCTTTCTGCAACTCTCTTGCTTCTTTTGTACCTCTCTTGCCCCTTCTGCACCTCTCTTGCCTCTTTCTGCACCCGTCTTGCCTCTTTTTGCACCTCTGTTGGTTCTTTCTGCACTGCTCTTGCTTCTTTCTACACCTCTCTTGTAAATTTCTGCACCCTCTTGCCTCTTTCTACACCCCTCTTCCCTCTGTCTGCACCTCTCTTGCCTCTGTCTGTACCTCTGTTCCCTCTTTCTGCACCTCTTTGCCTGTTTCTGCAACTCTGTTGCCTCTTTCTGCACCCCTCTGGACTCTTTCTGTACCCCTGTTGATTCTTTCTGCACTTCTCTTGCTTCTTTCTGTACCTCTCTTGCTTCTTTCTGCACTTCTCTAGCTTCTTTCTACACCTCATTTGATTCTTTCTGCACTTCTCTTGCCTCTTTCTGCACCCATCTTGCCTCTTTCTGCACCTCTGTTGGTTCTTTCTGCACTGCTCTGGCTTCTTTCTGCACCTCTCTTACAAATTTCTGTAATCCTCTGGCCTTTTCTGTACCCCTCTTTCCCTCTTTCTGCACCTCTCTTGCCTCTGTCTGCACCCTGTTGCCTCTTTCTGCACCTCTTTTGCCTGTTTCTGTAACTCTCTTGCCTCTTTATGCAGTTCTCGTGCCTCCTTCTGCTCCTCTGCTGCTTCTTTCTGCACTTCTCTTGCCTCTTTCTGCACCCTCTAGCCTCTTTCTGCACCTCTGTAGGCTTTTTCTGCACTGGTCTTGCTTCTTTCTGCACCTCTCTTGCAAATTTCTGCACCCCTTATCCTTATTTCTGCACCTCTCCTGATGGTTTCTGCACCTCTCTTGCCTCTTTCTGCACTTCTCTTGCCTCCTTCTGCAACTCTGTTGCTTCTTTCTGCAGTTCTCTTGCCTCTTTCTGCAACCCTCTAGCCTCTTTCTGCACCTCTGTTGGTTTCTTCTGCACTGCTCTTCCTTCTTTGTGCTCCTCTCTTGTAAATATCTGCACCCCTTTTGCCTCTTTCTGCACCCCTCATCCCTCTTTCTGCACATCTCTGGCCTCTGTCTGTACGCCTCTTCGCTCTTTCTGCACCTCTTTGCCTGTTTCTGTACCTCTTTTGCCTGTTTCTGCCCCTCTGTTGCATCTTTCTGCACTTCTCTTGCCTCTTTCTGCACCCTCTTGCCTCTTTCTGCGCATCTGTTGCTTCTTTCTGCACTTCTCTGGCTTCTTTCTGCACCTCTCTTGCTTCTTTCTGCACCTCTCTTACAAACGTCTGCACCCCTCTTGCCTCTGTCTGCACCCCTGTTCCCTCTTTCTGCACTTCTTTTGCCTGTTTCTGCAACTCTTTTGCCTCTTTCTGCAGTTCTCTTGCCTGTTTCGGCACCTCTCTTGCTTCTTTCTTCTCTTCTCATGCCTCTTTATGCACCCCTCGTGCCTCTTTCTGCACCTCTGTTGGTTTCTTTTGCACTGCTCTTGCTTCTTTCTGCACCTCTCTTGCAAATTTATGCACCCCTTTTGCCTCTTTCTGCATTCCTTATCCCTCTTTCCGCACCTCTCTTGCCTCTGTCTGTACCCCTGTTCACTCTTTCTGCACCTTTTTGCCTGTTTCTACAACTCTCTTGCTTCTTTCAGTACTTCTCTTGCCTCTTTCTGCCCCTCTGTTGCTTCTTTCTTCTCTTCTCATGCCTCTTTCTGCACCCCTCTTGCCTCTTTCTGCACCTCTGTTGCTTGTTTCTGCACTTTTCTTCCTTCTTTCTGCACCTCTCTTGATTCTTTTTGTACCTCTCTTGCCCCTTCTGCACCTCTCTTGCATCTTTCTGCACCCGTCTTGCCTCTTTCTGGACCTCTGTTGGTTCTTTCTGCACTGCTCTTGCTTCTTTCTGTACCTCTCTTGTAAATTTCTGCACCCTCTTGCCTCTTTCTGCACCCCTATTCCCTCTTTATGCACCTCTCTTGCCTCTGTCTGCACCCCTGTTCCCTCTTTATGCACCTCTTTTGCCTGTTTCTGCAACTCTCTTGCCTCTTTCTGCAGTTCTCTTGCCTACCTCTGCATCTCTGTTGCCTCTTTCTGCACTGCTCTAGACTTTTTTTGCACCCCTGTTGCTTCTGTCTACACTTCTCTTGCTTCTTTATGTACCTCTCTTGCTTCTTTCTGCAACTCTCTTGCTTCTTTTTGTACCTCTCTTGCCCCTTCTGCACCTCTCTTGCCTCTTTCTGCACCCGTCTTGCCTCTTTTTGCACCTCTGTTGGTTCTTTCTGCACTGCTCTTGCTTCTTTCTACACCTCTCTTGTAAATTTCTGCACCCCTCTTGCCTCTTTCTACACCCCTCTTCCCTCTGTCTGCACCTCTCTTGCCTCTGTCTGTACCTCTGTTCCCTCTTTCTGCACCTCTTTTGCCTGTTTCTGCAACTCTGTTGCCTCTTTCTGCACCCCTCTGGACTCTTTCTGTACCCCTGTTGATTCTTTCTGCACTTCTCTTGCTTCTTTCTGTACCTCTCTTGCTTCTTTCTGAACTTCTCTTGCTTCTTTCTGCACCTCTTTTGCTTCTTTCTGCACTTCTCTTGCCTCTTTCTGCACCCATCTTGCCTCTTTCTGCACCTCTGTTGGTTCTTTCTGCACTGCTCTGGCTTCTTTCTGCACCTCTCTTACAAATTTCTGTAATCCTCTGGCCTTTTCTGTACCCCCTCTTTCCTCTTTCTGCACCTCTCTTGCCTCTGTCTGCACCCTGTTGCCTCTTTCTGCACCTCTTTTGCCTGTTTCTGTAACTCTCTTGCCTCTTTATGCAGTTCTCGTGCCTCCTTCTGCTCCTCTGCTGCTTCTTTCTGCACTTCTCTTGCCTCTTTCTGCACCCTCTAGCCTCTTTCTGCACCTCTGTAGGCTTTTTCTGCACTGGTCTTGCTTCTTTCTGCACCTCTCTTGCAAATTTCTGCACCCCTTATCCTTATTTCTGCACCTCTCCTGATGGTTTCTGCACCTCTCTTGCCTCTTTCTGCACTTCTCTTGCCCCTTTCTGCAACTCTGTTGCTTCTTTCTGCACATCACTTGCTTCTTACTGCCCCTCTCTGGCTTATTTCTGCACCCGTCTTGCTTCTTAGTGCATCCTTCTTCCCTCTTTGTGCACCTCTCTTGCCTCTTTCTGCACCCCTCTTGCCTCTTCTGCAGCTCATTTGCTTCATTCTGCACTTCTCTTGCCTCTTTCTGCACCCCTCTTGCCTCTTTCTGCACCTCTGTTGTTTCTTTCTGCACTGCTCTTGCTTCTTTCTGCACCTCTCTTCCTTCTTTCTGTACCTCTCTTGATTCATTTTGTACCTCTCTTGCCCCTTCTGCACCTCTCTTGCCTCTTTCTGCACCCGTCTTACCTCTTTCTGCACCTCACTTGCCTCTATCTGCGCACCGTTCCCTCTTTCGGAACCTCTTTTGCCTGTTTCTGCAACTCTCTGGCCTCTTTCTGCAATTCTCTTGCCTCCTTCTGCACCTTTGTTGCTACTTTCTGCATTTCTCTTGCCTCTTTCTGCACCCCTCTAGCTTCTTTATGTGCCTCTGTTGGTTTCTTCTGCACTGCTCTTGCTTCTTTCTGCAACTCTCTTGCAAATTTCTCCACCCCTTTTGCCTCTTTCTGCACCTCTCATCCCTCTTTCTGCACCTCTCTTGCCTCTTTCTGTACACCTGTTTGCTCTTTCTGCACTTCTTTTGACTGTTTCTGCAACTCTATTGCTTCTTTCTGTACTTCTCTTGCCTCTTTCTGTTCCTCTGTTGCTTCTTTCTGCACTTCTTCTGCCTCTTTCTGCACACCTCTTGCGTCTTTCTGCACCTCTGTTGCTTCTTTCTGCACTTCTCTTCTTTCTTTCTGCACTTCTCTTGCTTCTTTCTGGACCTCTCCTGCTTCTTTCAGCACTTCTCTTGCCTCTTTCTGCACCCCTCTTGCCTCTTTCTGCACCTCTATTGCTGCTTTCTGCACTTCTCTGGCGTCTTTCTGCACCTCTCTTGCTTCTTTCTGTACCTCTCTTGCAAATTTCTGCACCCCTCTTGCCTCTTACTTCACCTCTATTGGTTCTTTCTGCACTGTTCCTGCTTCTTTTTGCTCATCTCTTTCAAACGTCTGCACCCCTCTTGCCTCTTTCTGCATGCCTCTTCCCTCTTTCTGCACCCCTCTTGCCTCTGTCTGCACCCCTGTTCCCTCTTTCTGCACTTCTTTTGCCTGTTTCTGTAACTCTTTTGCCTCTTTCTGCACTTCTCTTGCCTCTTTCTGCACCTCTGTTGCTTCATTCTTCTCTTCTCATGCCTCTTTCTGCACCCCTCTTGCCTCTTTCTGCACCTCAGTTGCTTGTTTCTGTACTTCTCTTCCTTCTTTCTGCACCTCTCTTGATTCTTTTTGTACCTCTCTTGCTTCTTTCTGCACTTCTCTTGCCTCATTCTGCACTTCTCTTGCCTCTTACTGCACTTCTTTTGCATCTTTGTGCACCTTTCTTCCTCTTTCAGAGCCTTTCTTCCTCTTTCTGCACCTATGTTGCCTTTTTCTTCTCTTCTCATGCCTCTTTCTGCACCCCTCTTGCCTCTTTCTGCACCTCTGTGTGAGAAGTTGGCCTGGCATATGCTGTCCACTAATTATAGTGGGCACCTTGCACCAGTCCAAACAACCCCTTATTGGAGATAGGTTAAAGACAACCTTTATTGAAAGCTATCCTAGTGGTAGCTATGGAGAGCAGCCTTCAGGCTAAGTCTTGAAGGAATGTAAAGCAGCTTGTTTTACCAGTCTATAATCTCTTGAGTGACCAAATGAAAGAGGACCACACCAGGTATATATTCAAAATATATGTATTTATTACTAAACACATCCCTCTAGTCTCTTTATGAGGCTAGAGTTCGAAGTACATAAATTATAAGTTAGTTATCTACAGTAATAGCACAAATACACGTTTGAGCCCCAGGGGCGTACCAAACCATATACCAATAAAGTGGTATAAGAACCACGACTGAGCTAGACACAAGGCCTAGAGCCTGTAGAAGTGCTTGGACCACAAGGAACCACCCAAGGCAGTGACACAGGGGACCCACGGGGACGCGTGCAGTGTATGAACACAGCCGCGAACCACCGTTAACTTCTATGGGGAAAGTCGCGATTAGAATTTAAAAGAAAAGGGACACTTAGAGGAGGACTTGGAGCAAACCCTTTGAGAACTAGGCTGTTCTAGTGTCAATACCCATGGGAGCACCGGAGTACTCAAGTTACCTCACCCAGGGGAGCCGGGTGCATAGGTGTCTTTCGGGGTTGGGTTTCGTCGTCGCTTTCAATGGCGATCTGCTGCAAAGTGCTGCTGGCGGCCAAGTCGAAAGTGTTCGGGTGGATCCAAAGGTGGATCGAAGATCTGAAGAACCTGAAAGCAGAGAGGACAGAGTCTGGGTCACTAGCCAGTGACCAGGAAGGCGATGAGCAGATGCCCACCGATGTCGAGTGCTTCAGGTAGGTTAATGGTCGTCTTGACTCTTCAGCCACAAGGTCCAGGAGGCGTCGACGACAACCTGGAGCTGGATTCGAGCTGCCCCACAAAGTTTGTCGATTGCAGGGGTGTCAGCGACCGGATTGGACCCAACAAGCCTTGGCAACGGCAAGTCTTGTGGAAATGGAAGAAGGACGATGTTGCAGACCAGCAAGGTCTGGGGGACTCACCCAGCAAGGATAAGTCAGGGCACACCTGGAGCAACCAGGGAGCCCAAGCAGAAAAAGATTGGCCTTCGGGAGGGCCTACTAGCCAACGGACAAGCGACCGCGAAGGAGCCTCAAGACGATGCACGTGGAGCTGGCTCACAGGACACTCGTGGAGTGTAGGCCAGTGATCTTCGGTGCAGTTGGTGCTGGAGGCTGGGGCTACTCGGAGCCCAAAGCACGACTTCGTGGGAGACACAGAAGAGGATACACTTGCAAATGCGATCGGTGTCCAGGGGTCAGGGTTCCACGTTACCCACGACAGCTACGGCCTCAGCTTTGCTGGGGACTCAGGGCAGCCTCGGGGAAGTCTGGAAATCCACCTCTGGTGATGCAAAGACTTCGGCGTAAGACGGGACCTTCAGCGATGCAGACCGGACAATTGCTTCTTTGGTGCCTGCCAAGCAGGGGAGTCACTCCTTGACCCCAAGGGAGATTCTTCAGTCCTCTAATCTTGAAGTAGAGCATCGAAGGTCCAGGATTCTGTGTCAGAGTTTCGTCCAGGTAAATCTAAAGTCCTAAGGACTGGGGTCCCCTACTTATTCTAAGGTAGGGGGTTGGACATACTCTGTGGCCCCACCTATGGGAGGGTCAGGGCAGAGGGGTGGTTACACCCCTTTCCCTTTGTCCAGTTTCACGCCAGAGCAGGGGCTGACAGCCCATGAGCCGGTTTGAACTGGGGTATGCATAGGGACACCAAGTGTGCCCCCAGTGCAGGACTTCAAAGCACCCGAGACTGCTCCCGCCCAGCCCCAATACACACTATCCTGTCTGGGGAGGTGGTCACACCTCCCTGGGACAGGAAACCTATTGTCCAGGCCTCCCCTGCCGGAGTTTCGGTCAGCAGCAGGAGGCCAGACTCGTGTCTGTAGCAGAGACATCCATCTTGTGATGCCAGGGCTCTGGAAAGTCAGTACCGGGTATACCTGTGTGTACATGTCTTTCCCTCTAGAAGGGTGGAATGCTACCCCCACCGCCAGAACTGGCGGGGGGGTAGTATTCCAAGATGTTTGACACCAAACACGACATGTTTCCGTGCAGCCATCCCAAAGTTAGCATTTAACGCGAGGTTATAATGCGCTTAAGAGTATATGGTCGGGATGCACTACAAACAGCATCAGAGAAGGGTCTCCGAACGCTGCAGAGGGGCCCAGCTCATGCAGGGGCACCCTCTCACATAGGAACCACGCACTCTGCCTTCAGGATTGATAAAGCCTGCCATAGGAGTGACTTATAGGTTTATATGTGTGTATGTATGTAGTGATATAGGTAGCCTATATCACAGTAAGGAGTGCATGCACCACCTTACCCAGGCTGCAGCAGCAGACCTGTGGTGTCAGTTTGGATGGCCTTCCAGGGGTGGCACAATACATGCTGCAGCCCCTGGTAGGCCTCTGAGGTACCTATGCCCTGGGTACATAGTATACCATATACTAGGGACTTATAAGGGCACTCCAGATTCCAATCAGAGATGTGCCTAAGGCACATGGAAACCATTTTAAAGAGGAAGCAGCTAGGCTGGGGTTCTGATTAGCAGGGCCCCAGCCAGACTAAGGTCGAAAAACAGTGAAGCATCAGCAAAAGTGGGGGTACCCATGTGAAGCAGATCCTACTCTCCTACACAACCCCCCAAATGTAGGGACATTAAACTAACCTTGCCCAGTTAAGTCTTCATGTTCTAAGTGGAAGTACCTAGAGAGTCCATCTGCATTGGCATGGTTACTCCCAGGTCTATGTTCCACTGTGAAGACCATCCCCTGTAGGGAAATGGACCACCTAAGCAGTTTGGGGTTTTCACCCTTCATTTGTTTTAGCCATAAGAGGGGCTTATGGTCTGTTTGAACAAGGAAGTGAGTACCAAACAAGTATGGCCTCAACTTCTTCAGAGCCCAGACCACAGCAAAGGCCTCCCTCTCAATGGCTGACCAACGTTTCTCTCTAGGGGTCAGCCTTCTGCTAATAAAAGCTACTGGCTGATCCTGACCTTCATCATTCAATTGTGACAGTACAGCCCCTACCCCCAATTCAGATGCGTCAGTTTGAACAATGAACTTCTTGGAGTAATCAGGACTCTGTAGAATGGGAGCAGTGCACATGGCCTGCTTCAGGTCATCAAATGCCTTTTGACAGCTAACTGTCCACTGAACCTTTTGGGCATTTTCTTGGAAGTTAAGTCATTCAGGGGTGTCACTATTGATCCATACCCCTTGACAAATCTCCTATAGTACCCAGTCAGGCCTAAGAAGGCTCTCACCTGAGTCTGGGTAGTTGGAGCAGTCCAGTCCATGATGGTCTGGATCTTGCTCTGCAGTGGTTGAACCTGGCCTCCACCCACAAGGTGGCCCAGGTACACAACCTGACTCTGCCCTATCTGGCACTTGGTGGCCTTGATAGTCAGGCCTGCTTTCTGCAGGGCCTGTAAAACATTTCTGAGGTGGACCAGGTGATCCTCCCAGGTGGAGCTAAAGACAGCAATATCATCTAGATATGCTGCACTATAGGCTTCCAGACATGTAAGGACTGTATTCCCCAACCTCTGAAAAGTGGCAGGTGCATTCTTCAGACCAAGGGCATCACCACAAATTGATAATGCCCACTAGGGGTTGAGAATGCTGTCTTTGGCTTTGCATCATCAGCTAGTCTGATCTGCCAGTAGCCAGCTGTCAGGTCAAATGTGCTTAGATACTTGGCTGAGGCCAAAGTGTCTATTAGCTCATCTGCCCTTGGTATTGGATGGGCATCAGTCCTAGTGACTGCATTGAGACCCCTGTAGTCCACACAAAACCTCATCTCTCTTTTCCCACCATTGGTGTGAGGTTTTGGCACAAGGACCACTGGACTAGCCCAAGGGCTATCTGAGGTTCAATAACTCCCAAATCCAACATCTTCTGGACTTCTGTCCTGATACAGTCCCTGACATGGTCAGGTTGCCTATAAATCTTATTTTTAATAGGCAGACTGTCCCCAGTGTCCACTTCATGAGTGCACCAGGTAGTCTGACTGGGTGTCAGTGAGAATATGTGTCTGAACTGATTGAGCACCTGTCTGCAATCAGTCTGCTGCTGGGTAGTGAGGCTGCCTGCCAAGGCTACACCATCCACTGACCCATCACCAGGGTTCTGTGAGAGCAGGTCAGGGAGTGGGTCACTCTCTTCCTCCTGTCCTCATCAGTAGCCATGAGCAAGCCCATGTCTGCCCTGTCCACATACGGTTTTAACCTGTTGACATGGAGAACCCTGTGGGGACTCCTGGGTGTTCCTAGGTCTACTAAGTAGGTAACCTCACCCTTCTGTTCAACAATGGTATGGGGTCCACTCCATTTGTCTTGGAGAGCTGCTGGGGCCACTGGCTCCAACACCCATACCTTCTGTCCTGGCTGGTAAACAGTCAGTACAGCCTTTTGGTCATGCCAGGCTTTTGAAGTTCCTGGCTAGCCTCAAGGTTTTTAGTTGCCTTTTCATATACTCAGCCATCCGGGAGCGGAGACCAAGTACATAGTCCACTATGTCTTGCTTTGGGGGCTTGAGAGGTAACTCCCATCCTTCCTTCACCAAGCACAATGGACCCCTGACAGGGTGACCAAACAAAAGTTCAAAGGGCTGTAGCCAACCCCTTTTGAGGCACCTCCCTGTATGCAAATAAAAGGCAGGGCAAGAGTATGTCCCATCTTTGCCTAAGCTTTTCTGGGAGCCCCTTTAATCATGCCCTTCAAGGTTTTGTTGAATCTCTCAACTAAACCATTGCATTGTGGGTGATAGGGTGTGGTGAACTTGTAAGTCACTCCACACTCCTTCCACATTGCTTTAAGTATCCAGACATAAAGTTTGCATCCCTGTCTGATACAACCTCCTTAGGAAGCCCACTCTTGAGAAAATTCCCAGGAGGGCCCTTGCCACCACAGGTGCTGTAGTGGTCCTAAGGGGAATAGCCTCTGGGTACCTGGTGGCATGATCCACTACCACCAGGATAAACCTGTGCCCAGATGCTGTTTGGGGATCCATGGGACCAACAATGTCAATCCCCACCCTTTCAAAGGGAACCCCCACCACAGGTAGTGGTATCAGGGGGCCTTTGTAGTGCCACCTGCCTTGCCACTGGCCTGGCAGGTTACACAGGAGCGACAAAACTCCTTGGTGTCTTCAGACATGTGGGGCCAGTGAAAGTGAGGGACAATCCTGTCCCAAGTCTTGTTCTGGCCCAGGTGACCTGCTAAGGGAATATCATGGGCTAGGGTCAATAGGAAGCCCCTGAACTTCAAAGGTATAACCAACCTCCTAGTAGCACCAGGCTTGGGGTTTCTACACTCTGAGTACAAGAGTCCATCATCCCAATACACAGTATGGGGACCACTAGCTTTCCCAGCAGCCTCAGCAGCAGCTTGCTGTCTGAAGGGGTTCAAGAGAGGGGCAGCTCTGCTGCTCCTGGCTCAGATCTGCCCTGGAAGGGCCCCTGTCCCCAAGAACTCAACCTGGTCAGGTTCAAGCTCCTCTGGGACAGTTCCTTCCTCAGGACTGAGATCATCCCCCTCAAGAGACTGATCTTCCTTCTGAGCCAAGGGGGAAGGCACTGCCTTTACCCTACTACTCCTCTTCTTGGAGGGCACTTGGTCCATTATTCCAGAATCCAAGGCCTGTTCAGTGCTAGACATTTTGGCTTGTGACCTGGTCACAGCAAACACATCTGCAGGGATGCCCAGCATTTCTGCATGGGTCCTGAGCTCCACTTCTGCCCAAGCTGAAGTTTCTAAGTCATTGCTGTGAGAAGTTGGCCTGGTATATGCTGTTCACTAATTATAGTGGGCACCTTGCACCAGTCCAAACAACCCCTTATTGGAGATAGGTTAAAGACAACCTTATTGAAAGCTATCCTAGTGGTAGCTATGGAGAGCAGCCTTCAGGCTAAGTCTTGAAGGAATGTAAAGCAGCTTGTTTTACCAGTCTATAATCTCTTGAGTGATCAAATGAAAGAGCACCACACCAGGTATATATTCAAAATATATGTATTTATTGCTAAACACACCCCTCTAGTCTCTTTATGAGGCTAGAGTTCAAAGTACATAAGTTAGAAGTTATTTAAACACAGTAATAGCACAAATACACGTTTGGGCCCTAGGGGCGTACCAAACCATATACCAATAAAGTGGTATAAAAACCACGACTGAACTAGACACTAGGCCTAGAGCCTCTAGAAGTGCTTGGCCCACAAGGAACCACCCAAGGTAGTGACACAGGGGACCCACGGGGGACGCGTGCAGTGTAAATACACAACCGCGATACGCCGTTGACTTCTATGGAGAAAGTCGTGATCGGGAAATTAAAGAAAGGGACACTTAAAGGAGGACTTGGAGCAAACCCTTTGAGATCTAGTACTTTGAAGAGTCTCTACCCACGGGAGCACCGGAGTACTCGTGTTACCTCACCCAGGAAGCCGGGTGCATAGGTGCCTTTCGGGGTCGGGTTTCGTCGTCGATTTGAATGGCGATCTGCTGCAAAGTGCTGCTGGCGACCAAGTGGAAAGTGTCCGGGTGGATCCAAGAGTGGATCGGAGATCTGAAGAACCTTAAAGCAGAGGGGACAGAGTCTGGGTCACTAGCCAGTGACCAGGAAGGTGATGGACAGATGCCCACCGATGTCGAGTGCTTCAGGTGCGTTGACAGTCATCTTGACTCTTCAGCCACGAGGTCCAGGAGGTGTTGTCGGCGACCAGGAGCAGGATTCGGGCTGGTACACGAAGTTTGTCGAGAGCTGAGGTGTCAGCGACCGGATTGGACCCAACAAGCCTTGGCAACGGCAAGTCTCGATGCAGAGGAAGATCATCGATGGTGCAGACCAGCAAGGTCTGGGGAACTCACCCAGCGAGGGTAAGTGAGGGCAGGCCTGGAGCAACCAGGATGCCAAGTAAGAAAAAGATTGGCCTTCGTTAAGGGCTACTAGCCAATGGGCTAGCAACCGCAAAGGAGCCTCAAGATGTCGCACGTGGATCTGGCTCACAGGACACTCGTGGAGTGGAGGCCAGTGATCTTCGGTGCAGTTGGTGCTGGAGGCTAGGGCTACTCGGAGCCCAAAGCACGACTTCGTGGGAGACCCAGAAGAGGATGCACTTGCAAATGTGCTCGGTGTCCAGGGGTCACGGTCTCAAGTCACCCACGATAGCTACGGGCCTCAGCTTTGCTGGGGACTCAGGAGTAGCCTCGGGAAGTCTGAGAATCCACCTCTGGTGATGCGATGACTTCGGCGTCCGACAGGAGCTTCAGAAATGCGAACCGGACAGATGCTTCTTTGGTGCCTGCCAAGCAGGGGAGTCACTCCTTGACCCCAAGGGAGATTCTTCTGTCCTCTAATCGTGAGTAGAGCGTCGAAGGTCCAGGATTCTGTTTCAGAGTTTCGTCCAGGGATAATCTAAAGTCCTAAGGACTGGGTTCCTATACTTATACTAAGTTTAGGGGTTGGACTACTCTGTGGCCCCACCTATGGGTGGGTCAGGGCAGAGGGGTGGCTACACCCCTTTCCCTTTGTCCAGTTCACGCCAAAGCAGGGGCTGCAAGCCCTGATCCGGTTTGAACTGGGGTATGCACAGGGACACCAAGTGTGCCCCCAGTGCAGGACTTCAAAGCACCCGAAAGTGCTCCCGCCCAGCCCCAATACACATTATCCTGTCTGGGGAGGTGGTCACACCTCCCTGGGACAGGAAACCTATTGTCCAGGCCTCCCCTGCCGGAGTTTCGTCCAGCAGCAGGAGGCCAGACTCGTGTCTGTGGCAGCAGCATCCATTTTGTGATGCCAGGGCTTTGGAAAGAAGTTACCGGGCTAGCCAGAGTTAACATGTCTTTCCCTCTAGAAGGGTGGAATGCTACCCCGCCGCCAGAATTGGCGGGGGTAGTATTCCAAGATGTTTGACACCAAACACGACATGTTTAGGTGCAGCCATTCCAAAGTTAGCATTTAACGCGAGGTTATAATGCGCTTAAGAGTATATGGTCAGGCTGCACTACAAATAGCATCAGAGAAGGGTCTCCGAACGCTGCAGAGGGGCCCGGCTCATGCAGGGGCACCCTCTCACATAGGAACCATGCACTCTGCCTTTAGGATTGATAAGGCCTGCCTTAGGAGTGACTTATAGGTTTATATGTGTGTATGTATTTAGTGATATAGGTAACCTATATCACAGTAAGGAGTGCATGCACCACCTTACCCAGGCTGCAGTAGCAGACCTGTGGTGTCAGTTTGGATGGCCTTCCAGGGGTGGCATAATACATGCTGCAGCCCCTGGTAGGCCTCTGAGGTACCTATGCCCTTGGTACATAGTATACCATATACTAGGGACTTATAAGGGCACTCCAGATTCAATCAGTGATGTGCCTAGGGCACATGGAAACCATTTTAGAGAGGAAGCAGCTAGGCTGGGGTTCTGATTAGCAGGGCCCCAGTCAGACTAATGTCAAAAAACAGTGAAGCATCAGCAAAAAGTGGGGGTACCCATGTGAAGCAGATCCTACTCTCCTACACAACCCCCCCCAAACGTAGGGACATTAAACTAACCTTGCCCAGTTAAGTCTTCATGTTCTAAGTGGAAGCACCTAGAGAGTCCATCTGCATTGGCATGGTTACTCCAAGGTCTATGTTCCACTGTAAAGTCCATCCCCTGTAGGGAAATGGACCACCTAAGCAGTTTGGGGTTTTCACCCTTCATTTGTTTTAGCCATAAGAGGGGCTTATGGTCTGTCTGAACCAGGAAGTGTGTACCAAACAAGTATGGCCTCAACTTCTTCAGAGCCCAGACCACAGCAAAGGCCTCCTCTCTATGGCTGACCAACGTTTCTCTCTAGGGGTCAGCCTTCTGCTAATGAAAGCTACTGGCTGATCCTGACCTTCTTCATTGTTCAAACTGATGCATCTGAATTGGGGGTAGGGGCTGTACTGTCACAATTGAATGAAGAAGGTCAGGATCAGCCAGTAGCTTTCATTAGCAGAAGGCTGACCCCTAGAGAGAAACGTTGGTCAGCCATAGAGAGAGGAGGCCTTTGCTGTGGTCTGGGCTCTGAAGAAGTTGAGGCCATACTTGTTTGGTACACACTTCCTGGTTCAGACAGACCATAAGCCCCTCTTATGGCTAAAACAAATGAAGGGTGAAACCCCAAACTGCTTAGGTGGTCCATTTCCCTACAGGGGATGGATTTTACAGTGGAACATAGACCTGGGAGTAACCATGCCAATGCAGATGGACTCTCTAGGTACTTCCACTTAGAACATGAAGACTTAACTGGGCAAGGTTAGTTTAATGTCCCTACGTTTGGGGGTTGTGTAGGAGAGTAGGATCTGCTTCACATGGGTACCCCCACTTTTTTTCTCTCTAAAGAGATCTAGGGACTCCCTGTCTAAGGCTACTTGCTTCCTTTTGAGTTCAAGCTGATGTTCCTCATACTGAATCAGCCTTGTTCTCCTCTCATGAGAGGATTCCCTCCTATGAGATGAGACAGAGCTCCCTATTGAGGTGCCAGAGTGGTTAGACTCCTGAGAAGGAGATCTAGACTTTCTGGGCACACTCATAATCCTTCCTGGGGGACAAAGAGGGCATCATCCTGATCATCCTCTTCATCTTCCACAGGAGGTATTGGGTTATCCAGGTCAGGGTCATTGTCACCCTCCTGGCCAGTTTCAGAGGGGGGCTGGGGGTATTTCTACCCTGGTCCCATCCTCATCTTCTGCCCCACCCTCAGCTCCTACCCCTTCAGTCCCCAAGGGCTTACTAAGGTCAAAAGCCACCAACAACTCCTTAAGGTGTTGGGTGGTGGGAGCTTTGGCCTGTCCTTATTTTCTCAAGTTGCATAAAGCTCTCAATTCCAAGAATGGGAGTGTATCATACTTGGAGGGTGGAAGCTCAGTGGCTTCCTGCAAGGATTCTTTAGATCCTACCCTTAAAGACATTACTAGTGTGGTGTGGTGTATGCACTACCTACTCTAGTGTGGCCTACTAAACTCTCTTGAGTTGTAGAAAGGGTGTGCTATCCCTTAACACACAACTCTAAGTTCAGTAGAACTTACTGTATTCTAAGCTTAAATTATATGTACCTTAGGTACCTTTAGTGGTTTTCAGTTGATCAATTCAATTGAGATTATCTGGTAAAACAATAGCAAGCTGGAATCCCACCGCTGCCACCAATGTGAGAAGTTGGCCTGGTATATGCTGTCCACTAATTATAGTGGGCACCTTGCACCAGTCCAAACAACCCCTTATTGGAGATAGGTTAAAGACAACCTTATTGAAAGCTATCCTAGTGGTAGCTATGGAGAGCAGCCTTCAGGCTAAGTCTTGAAGGAATGTAAAGCAGCTTGTTTTACCAGTCTATAATCTCTTGAGTGATCAAATGAAAGAGCACCACACCAGGTATATATTCAAAATATATGTATTTATTGCTAAACACACCCCTCTAGTCTCTTTATGAGGCTAGAGTTCGAAGTACATAAGTTAGAAGTTATTTAAACACAGTAATAGCACAAATACACGTTTGGGCCCTAGGGCGTACCAAACCATATACCAATAAAGTGGTATAAGAACCACGACTGAACTAGACACTAGGCCTAGAGCCTCTAGAAGTGCTTGGCCCACAAGGAACCACCCAAGGTAGTGACACAGGGGACCCACGGGGACGCGTGCAGTGTAAATACACAACCGCGATACGCTGTTGACTTCTATGGAGAAAGTCGTGATCGGGAAATTAAAGAAAAGGGACACTTAAAGGAGGACTTGGAGCAAACCCTTTGAGATCTAGTACTTTGAAGAGTCTCTACCCACGGGAGCACCGGAGTACTCGTGTTACCTCACCCAGGAAGCCGGGTGCATAGGTGCCTTTCGGGGTCGGGTTTCGTCGTCGATTTGAATGGCGATCTGCTGCAAAGTGCTGCTGGCGACCAAGTGGAAAGTGTCCGGGTGGATCCAAGAGTGGATCGGAGATCTGAAGAACCTGAAAGCAGAGGGGACAGAGTCTGGGTCACTAGCCAGTGACCAGGAAGGCGATGGACAGATTCCCACCGATGTCGAGTGCTTCAGGTGCATTGACAGTCATCTTGACTCTTCAGCCACGAGGTCCAGGAGGCGTTGTCAGCAACCATGAGCAGGATTCAGGCTGGTACACGAAGTTTGTCGAGTGCTGAGGTGTCGGCGACCAGATTGGACCCAACAAGCCTTGGCAACGGCAAGTCTCGCTGCAGAGGAAGATCATCGATGGTGCAGACCAGCAAGGTCTGGGGAACTCACCCAGCGAGGGTAAGTGAGGGCAGGCCTGGAGCAACCAGAATACCAAGTAAGAAAAATATTGGCCTTCGTTAAGGGCTACTAGCCAACGGGCTAGCGACCGCGAAGGAGCCTCAAGACGTTGCACGTGGATCTGGATCACAGAACACTCATGGAGTGGAGGCCAGTAATCTTCAGCGCATTTGGTGCTGGAGGCTAGGGCTACTCGGAGGCCAAAGCACGACTTCGTGGGAGACCCAGAAGAGGATGTACTTGCAAATGTGCTCAGTGTCTAGGGGTCACGGTCTCAAGTCACCCACGATAGCTACGGGCCTCAGCTTTGCTGGGGACTCAGGGTAGCCTCGAGGAAGTCTGAAAATCCACCTCTGGTGATGCGATGACTTCGGCGTCCGACGGGAGCTTCAGAAATGCGAACCAGACAGATGCTTCTTTGGTGCCTGCCAAGCAGGGGAGTCACTCCTTGACCCCAAGGGAGATTCTTCTGTCCTCTAATCGTGAGTAGAGCGTCGAAGGTCCAGGATTCTGTTTCAGAGTTTCGTCCAGGGATAATCTAAAGTCCTAAGGACTGGGTTCCTATACTTATACTAAGTTTAGGGGTTGGACTACTCTGTGGCCCCACCTATGGGTGGGTCTGGGCAGAGGGTGGCTACACCCCTTTCCCTTTGTCCAGTTCGCGCCAAAGCAGGGGCTGCAAGCCCCTGATCCGGTTTGAACTGGGGTATGCATAGGGACACCAAGTGTGCCCCCAGTGCAGGACTTCAAAGCACCCGAAAGTGCTCCCGCCCAGCCCCAATACACATTATCCTGTCTGGGGAGGTGGTCACACCTCCCTGGGACAGGAAACCTATTGTCCAGGCCTCCCCTGCCAGAGTTTCGTCCAGCAGCAGGAGGCCAGACTCGTGTCTGTGGCAGCAGCATCCATTTTGTGATGCCAGGGCTTTGGAAAGAAGTTACCAGGCTAGCCAGAGTTAACATGTCTTTCCCTCTAGAAGGGTGGAATGCTACCCCGCTGCCAGAATTGGCGGGGGTAGTATTCCAAGATGTTTGACACCAAACACGACATGTTTAGGTGCAGCCATTCCAAAGTTAGCATTTAACGCGAGGTTATAATGCGCTTAAGAGTATATGGTCAGGCTGCACTACAAACAGCATCAGAGAAGGGTCTCCGAACGCTGCAGAGGGGCCCGGCTCATGCAGGGGCACCCTATCACATAGGAACCATGCACTCTGCCTTTAGGATTGATAAGGCCTGCCTTAGGAGTGACTTATAGGTTTATATGTGTGTATGTATTTAGTGATATAGGTAACCTATATCACAGTAAGGAGTGCATGCACCACCTTACCCAGGCTGCAGTAGCAGACCTGTGGTGTCAGTTTGGATGGCCTTCCAGGGGTGGCATAATACATGCTGCAGCCCCTGGTAGGCCTCTGAGGTACCTATGCCCTTGGTACATAGTATACCATATACTAGGGACTTATAAGGGCACTCCAGATTCCAATCAGTGATGTGCCTAGGGCACATGGAAACCATTTTAGAGAGGAAGCAGCTAGGCTGGGGTTCTGATTAGCAGGGCCCCAGCCAGACTAATGTCGAAAAACAGTGAAGCATCAGCAAAAAGTGGGGGTACCCATGTGAAGCAGATCCTACTCTCCTACAATTGCCAAGCAAGCATTCAACGGGTAGGTCTGCACTTACCACAACCTTCTTAAGGCCAGTTACCCCTCCCTAGGAGAAGTTAACAACTGCCAGAGTATGGTCTGTTCTGACCCCATGGTGACACTTGCCCCTGTGTCCCTAAATGCCAAAGCCTCTCTTCCATTGATTAAGGGCTGTTGTCTGTACTTGCCCATATTACTGGGACTCACAGAGGAGGTCATATCCATGCCTCCATCACAGACTAGGACAGCCTGAGTGAGTTCTCTGACTAGGTCAGAGCTCATCTCTTTACCCAGGGTCAACCCTACTAAACCCTTGGCTTGTGTAGTCCCACCACCAACTGTAACTGCACTAGGGGAGCAGGTGCCTTAGGGGCATTGGTGGGGGCTGAAGTCGAGTCTTTGGACTTGGTGCAATCACTGGTCCAGTGGGTCTTTTGCTTACAGACCTTGCACCATGGTTTTTTGGCCTTTCCCTTTGGTAGACTGTGAATCCCCACCTGAAGAAGATTTTTGGGGCCTTGTGAAGACTTTTGGTCTTTACCCTTCTCCCCACCCTTATCAGAGGTTTTTGAATCTTGCTTCGTAGGGTCACCACCTTGGTTCTGTACCTTCTGCCTCACCCTGGTTCTGACCCATTTGTCTGCCTTCTTTCCCAATTCTTGGGGAGAGGTCAGATCAGAGTCCACCAGGTGCTGATGCAACAGCTGATTTTGAAAATTGTTAAGGATCTGCTCCCTCATGATAAGATTGTACAATCCTGTGAAGTCACATACCTTACTGCCCAATAACCAACCTTCCAGAGCCTTGGCAGAACAATCAACAAAGTCCACCCAGTCTTGAGTCTGTGCCTTTTGGGTATCCCTGAACTTTAACCTGTATTGTTCAGTGGTTAGGCCAAACCCATCAATTAGAACACTCTTCAAGACTTTGTAATTATCAGCATCCTCCTCTCTAACAGTGAGGAGCTTATCTCTACCTTTGTCTGCAAAGGAGAGCCACAAGATTGCTGCCCACTGCTCCTGAGGGACCCTCTGTACTTTACAGGCCCTCTCTAGAGCAGTTATCCATTTGTGGATGTCATCCCCACTCTGGTAGGGTGGGACAATCTTGCTCAGGTTTCTATGGTCATAAGACCTTTCCCTATCTCTTGGGAAATTGCTGCCACCATGGGACTCTAGTCCCATCTTTTGTCTCTCTCTATAGAGATCTAGGGACTCCCTGACTATAGCCAATTGCTGTTTTCTGAGCCAAAGCTGGGCTTGTTCATACTGAAGCAATCTCTTTCTCCTTTCATGAGAGGATTCCCTCCTATGAGAGGAGACAGAGGTCCCTATCAAGGTGTCAGAGTGGTTAGACTCTTGAGAAGGAGATCTAGACCTTCTGGGCACACTCAGTACTCTTCCTGGGGGACAAAGGGAGGTCATTCTGATCCTCCTCCTCCTCCTCCACAGGAGGAATTGGGTTATCCAGGACAAGGTCATTTTCACCTTCCTGGCCAGTTTCAGAGGGGGGCAGGGTTTCTTCACCCCTGGCCCCTTCCTCATCTTCTGCTCCACCCTCTCTGCCTACCCCTTCAGGCCCTAGGGGCCTGCTGAGATCATCAGCTAGTAACACCTCCCTGAGGTGTTGGGTGCTGGCACTTTGCCTGCCTTCAACTTCCTAGTATTGCATAATGCTCTCAATTCCAAGAATGGGAGTTTATCATACTTGGAGGAAGAAGCCCACAGGCTTCTGGCGAGGACTCACTGGGTCCTGGCTTTGAAGACATTACTAGTGAGGTGTGGTGTATGCACTACCTACTCTAGTGTGGCCTACTAAACTCTCTTGAGTTGTAGAAAGGTGTGCTATCCCTTAACACACAACTCTAAGTTCAGTAGAACTTACTGTATTACTAAGCTTGATTTATATGTACCTTAGGTACCCTTAGTGGTTTTCAGTTGATCAATTCAATTGAGATTATCTGGTAAAACAATAGCAAGCTGGAATCCCACACGCTGCACACCAATGTGAGAAGTTGGCCTGGCATATGCTGTCCACTAATTATAGTGGGCACCTTGCACCAGTGCAAACAACCCCTTATTGGAGATAGGTTAAAGACAACCTTTATTGAAAGCTATCCTAGTGGTAGCTATGGAGAGCAGCCTTCAGGCTAAGTCTTGAAGGAATGTAAAGCAGCTTGTTTTACCAGTCTATAATCTCTTGAGTGACCAAATGAAAGAGGACCACACCAGGTATATATTCAAAATATATGTATTTATTGCTAAACACACCCCTCTAGTCTCTTTATGAGGCTAGAGTTCAAGTATATAAGTTATAAGTTAGTTATCTACAGTAATAGCACAAATACACGTTTGAGCCCTAGGGGCGTACCAAACCATATACCAATAAAGTGGTATAAAAACCACGACTGAGCTAGACACAGGGCCTAGAGCCTGTAGAAGTGCTTGGACCACAAGGAACCACCCAAGGTAGTGACACAGGGGACCCACGGGGGACACGTGCAGTGTATGAACACAGCCGCGAATCGCCGTTAACTTCTATGGGGGAAGTCGCGGTTTGAATTTAAAAGAAAAGGGACACTTAGAGGAGGACTTGGAGGAAACCCTTTGAGAACTAGGCTGTTCTAGTGTCAATACCCATGGGAGCACCGGAGTACTCGAGTTACCTCACCCAGGGAGCCGGGTGCATAGGTGTCTTTCGGGTCGGGTTTCGTCGTCGCTTTCAATGGCGATCTGCTGCAAAGTGCTGCTGGCGGGCAAGTCGAAAGTGTTCGGGTGGATCCAAAGGTGGATCGAAGATCTGAAGAACCTGAAAGCAGAGGGGACAGAGTCTGGGTCACTAGCCAGTGACCAGGAAGGCGATGAGCAGATGCCCACCGATGTCGAGTGCTTCAGGTAGGTTGACGGTCGTCTTGACTCTTCAGCCACGAGGTCCAGGAGGCGTCAACGATGACCAGGAGCTGGATTCGAGCTGTACCATGATGTCTGTCGATTGTAGGCGTATCGGCGACCGGATTGGACCCAACAAGCTTTGGCAACGGCAAGTCTCGTGGAAATGGAAGAAGGACGATGTTGCAGACCCAGCAAGGGTAAGTCAGGGCACGCCTGGAGCAACCAGGGAGCCCAAGCACAAGAAGATTGGCCTTTGGGAGGGCCTACTAGCCAACAGACTAGCGACCGCAAAGGAGCCTTGAGTCGACGCACATGGAGCTGGCTCACAGGACACTCGTGGAGTGGAGACCAGTGATCTTCGGTGCAGTTGGTGCTGGAGGCTGGGGCTACTCGGAGGCCAAAGCACGACCTCTCTAAAATGGTTTCCATGTGCCTTAGGCACATCTCGGATTGGAATCTGGAGTGCCCTTATAAGTCCCTAGTATATGGTATACTATGTACCCAGGGCATAGGTACCTCAGAGGCCTACCAGGGGCTGCAGCATGTATTGTGCCACCCCTGGAAGGCCATCCAAAATGACACCACAGGTCTGCTACTGCAGCCTGGGTAAGGTGGTGCATGCACCTCTTACTGTGATATAGGCTACCTATATCACTACATACATACACACATATAAACCTATAAGTCACTCCTATGGCAGGCCTTATCAATCCTGAAGGCAGAGTGCGTGGTTCCTATGTGAGAGGGTGGCCCTGCATGAGCTGGGCCCCTCTGCAGCGTTCGGAGTTCCTTCTCTGATGCTGTTTGTAGTGCAGCCCGACCATATACTCTTAAGCGCATTATAACCTCGCGTTAAATGCTAACTTTGGGATGGCTGCACCGAAACATGTCGTGTTTGGTGTCAAACATCTTGGAATACTACCCCCCCCCACCAGTTCTAGCGGCGGGGGTAGCATTCCACCCTTCTAGAGGGAGAGACATGTACACACCGGTATACCCGGTACTGACTTTCCAGAGCCCTGGCATCACAAAATGGATGCCGCTGCCACAGAAACGAGTCTGGCCTCCTGCTGCTGACCGAACCTCCGGCAGGGGAGGCCTGGACAATAGGTTTCCTGTCCCAGGGAGGTGTGACCACCTCCCCAGACAGGATAGTGTGTATTGGGGCTGGGCGGGAGCACTCTCGGGTGCTTTGAAGTCCTGCACTGGGGGCACACTTGGTGTCCCTGTGCATACCCCAGTTCAAACCGGCTCAGGGGATTCCAGCCCCTGCTCTGGCACGAAACTGGACAAAGGGAAAGGGGTGTAACCACCCCTCTGCCCTGACCCTCCCATAGGTGGGGCCACAGAGTATGTCCAACCCCCTACCTTAGTATAAGTATGGGACCCCAGTCCTTAGGACTTTAGATTTACCTGGACGAAACTCTGACACAGAATCCTGGACCTTCGACGCTCTACTTCAAGATTAGAGGACTGAAGAATCTCCCTTGGGGTCAAGGAGTGACTCCCTGCTTGGCAGGCACCAAAGAAGCACTTGTCCGGTCTGCATCGCTGAAGCTCCCATCGGACGCCGAAGTCTTTGCATCACTAGAGGTGGATTTCCAGACTTCCCCGAGGCTGCCCTGAGTCCCCAGCAAAGCTGAGGCCCGTAGCTGTCGTGGGTAACGAGGAACCGTGACCCCTGGACACCGATCGCATTTGCAAGTGCATCCTTTTCTGGGTCTCCCACAAAGTCATGCTTTGGGCTCTGAGTAGCCCCAGCCTCTAGCACCAACTGCACCGAAGATCACTGGCCTCCACTCCATTAGTGTCCTGTGAGCCAGCTCCACGTGCATCATCTCGAAGCTCCTTTGCGGTCGCTAGTCCGTTGGCTAGTAGGCCCTCCCGAAGGCCAATCTTTTTCTGCGTGGGCTCCCTGGTTGCTCCAGGCGTGCCCTGACTTATCCTTGCTGGGTGAGTCCCCCAGACCTTGCTGGTCTGCAACATTGTCCTTCTTCCATTTCCACAAGACTTGCCGTTGCCAAGGCTTGTTGGGTTCAATCCAGTCGCCGACACCCCTGCAATCGACAAACATCGTGGAGCAGCTCGAATCCAGCTCCTAGTCATCGTCGACGCCTCCTGGACCTCGTGGCTGAAGAGTCAAGACAACTGTTAACCTACCTGAAGCACTCGACATCGGTGGGCATCTGCTCATCGCCTTCCTGGTTACTGGCTAGTGACCCAGACTCTGTCCCCTCTGCTTTCAGGTTCTTCAGATCTTCGATCCACCTTTGGATCCACCCGAACACTTTCGACTTGGCCGCCAGCAGCACTTTGCAGCAGATCGCCATTGACAGCGATGATGAAACCCGACCCCGAAAGACACCTATGCACCCGGCTCCCTGGGTGAGGTAACTCCGAGTACTCCGGTGCTCCCATGGGTATTGACACTAGAACAGCCTAGTTCTCAAAGGGTTTGCTCCAAGTCCTCCTCTAAGTGTCCCTTTTCTTTAAATTCTAATCGCGACTTTCCCCATAGAAGTTAACGGTGGTTCGCGGCTGTGTTCATACACTGCACGCGTCCCCCATGGGTCCCCTGTGTCACTGCCTTGGGTGGTTCCTTGTGGTCCAAGCACTTCTACAGGCTCTAGGCCTTGTGTCTAGCTCAGTCGTGGTTCTTATACCACTTTATTGGTATATGGTTTGGTACGCCCCTGGGGCTCAAACGTGTATTTGTGCTATTACTGTAGATAACTAACTTATAATTTATGTACTTCGAACTCTAGCCTCATAAAGAGACTAGAGGGGTGTGTTTAGTAATACATACATATATTTTGAATATATACCTGGTGTGGTCCTCTTTCATTATGGTCACTCAAGAGATTATAGACTGGTAAAACAAGCTGCATTACATTCCTTCAAGACTCAGCCTGAAGGCTGCTCTCCATAGCTACCACTAGGATAGCTTTCAATAAAGGTTGTCTTTAACCTATCTCCAATAAGGGGTTGTTTGGACTGGTGCAAGGTGCCCACTATAATTAGTGGACAGCATATGCCAGGCCAACTTCTCACATTGGTGTGCAGCGTGTGGGATTCCAGCTTGCTATTGTTTTACCAGATAATCTCAATTGAATTGATCAACTGAAAACCACTAAGGGTACCTAAGGTACATATATATCAAGCTTAGTAATACAGTAAGTTCTACTGAACTTAGAGTTGTGTGTTAAGGGACAGCACACCCTTTCTACAACTCAAGAGAGTTTAGTAGGCCACACTAGAGTAGGTAGTGCATACACCACACCTCACTAGTAATGTCTTCAAAGCCAGGACCCAGTGAGTCCTTGCCAGAAGCCAGTGGGCTTCTTCCCTCCAAGTATGATAAACTCCCATTCTTGGAATTGAGAGCATTATGCAATACTAGGAAGTTGAAGGCAGGCAAAAGTGCCAGCACCCAACACCTCAGGGAGGTGTTACTAGCTGATGATCTCAGCAGGCCCCTAGGGTCTGAAGGGGTAGGCAAAGAGGGTGGGGCAGAAGATGAGGAAGTGGCCAGGGGTGAAGAAACCCAGGCCCCCTCTCTGAAACTGGCCAGGAAGGTGAAAATGA
>CAWUFW010022697.1:0-90073 GCA_963921515.1 Calotriton arnoldi | reverse complement strand
GGGATGATGGACTGAACGTCTGAGCCAATCAAACACTCACCCCCAGTCAACTGATCTGGGTTTAATCCATCATCATTCTTTAGCTCACTCCGCCACCCCAGTTCAGACATGGCCATATGCAAATCAGTCTGACCCTGTGCCTCATGGGAACAGTCCAGCCCGAACTGCCAAGCCATGTCTACCCTGGACCGGAAACAAGCATCCTAGGACCGGTTTCTGGCATTTCAGCCATCATCAGCCAGGCTTGCTTGAATCCAGTGAACTGGGGTGGTGGAGTGAGCTAAAGAATGATGATGGATTAAACCCAGATCAGTTGACTGGGGGTGAGTGTTTGATTGGCTCAAACGCTCCGTCCATCATCCCCTTTGTATCGCTTGTTCGCCCTAAGTTGGCGGGGTATGCCCAGACGTGGGTCCCTTGCTCACTTTGCCACTGGATTCAAGCAAGCCTGGCTGATGACGGCTGGAATGCCAGAAACCGGTCCTAGGATGCTTGTTTCCGGTCCAGGGAAGACATGGCTTGGCAGTTCGGGCTGGACTGTTCCCATGAGGCACAGGGTCTGACTGATTTGCATATGGCCATGTCTGAACTGGGGTGGTGGAGTGAGCTAAAGAATGATGATGGATTAAACCCAGATCAGTTGACTGGGGGTGAGTGTTTGATTGGCTCAAACGTTCCGTCCATCATCCCCTTTTGTATCACTGTGATATTAAAGCAGCAACAAATCTCAGCAGTGCCTGAACGGACTACTTAGGAATAAAATAGGCAAGATAAGTACTACAATTAAAAGAAAGAAATAAACAAATAAATATTTAAGAAAAAAATAAAAATAGTTTATTGCCTAGGGATCACCCTATTTTCACTAAGGCATATTCCAAGTTCTGATCAACACTTAAAGCCCCATCAGCTTGTCCCTGAACAATTAATAAATATATAAGTACCAGCAACTATACATAGAACCGACATGACCTAAAACTGACACTAAAAGTTCTTTTGTATTTATGAACAAAAAAAAACCAAAAAAAACAAAAATAAGAGAAAATGTGTTTGACTTAACAACGCGCTGCGAGGTTGGTACACCTACATATTTGCTCATGCTTAAATGAAGTTCACATATATGTTTTCTAGGAGTACTATTTCTTGGCCTACTTCTGTAGTCTTGTGAATTCACAAAAGTTGTATATCTGCACAAATCCAAGGACATGGGTGCACTTTATTTATTATTACTTGGCTAGCTTCACTGTGAGTGACTTCATTCTGTTCTTTCACAAGGAGCATATCGACACACAGTTGTTTTATTCTGTGCCAGTAACGACTGTGCAATGTGTGATGTTTGACACTAAAACAATTTTTATTTTTTGCTAATGTTTGTTATAGTAGGTGAGGGACCAGCAGCTCCCACAGAAATATTGTAAGAAAAGGATGGGTTGCGCATTGACAGAGCCAAAGGGCTGACCAACAATTTCGGACCTACTGGCTTTGCCAATGCTTGCTTATTTATATGTTGCAAAGAAATGGTACCTACCATATTCCAGTAGTTTACTGAGCATTCTGAGAGCAGTATACATAGCCTCACATTGCTAAATATTGAACATATGTGTACACATTTTTATATTCTAACGACTGTCAGTAGCACAGTCTGAGCTTACAACATTTACTTAGAGCGCTCACCCTAATAATAGAGGCTTTCAATTAATGAACAGTAAATACAAGTTTGAACAGCATTATAACATGGACACAAATATTACCTTCACTGCAGACAGTGCCCTTACATCCATAATGTGGTACTGCAAACTAACAGCCAAAGGGTTTGAGCTAGGGGTTGGGCCTACTTGTCCCAAGAGAGAAAAAAGATTTTCATCTGTGTTTGCTGTTGGGACAAGCTATAGTACAATGTTTTAATTCTTCTTTTGCTTCTAGAGATAAATGAATTTCTTTTACAGTCTTGTACAGGGACGCCAATATAATTTTTAGGTTCTTTCCTCCATTTGGAGTTCCCTCCTTACCTCAGCTGGCCAACAAATGCAGCGTGCACCATTGATAGCTCACCTATTGCTAGACATGTTGCTATCAAAGTTTCAATTGTAGAATGTGCTGCACACACCTCCTCCAAGGACTATGTATCAATTGGTAAATAATTTATTGATGCAGATGTATAAAAGGAATAGCATTAATTGGTTGTGAGTATACAATGGTTCAGATTGCTTCTACTACACATGATATCATGATATAAAGATAAAGGATGATGATATGTACTGTGACCCTAAGTATATTATTGAAAGGCCTGGGTGGGAGAAAAGGAAGAAGGGAACAGGGGAGGATGTATGCAAAAAGAAAAGGAATACGGTTAGGCCCAAATGGAAAAATATGTTTACCAACGATAATGCTTGGTCCCATGGCCCGTCTTTTCATGGTTCATCACTTGTAGGACGTGATGGGAAGATCAGCCTGTTCTCCTAATGCTGTATTTCCGCTGCCCCAGGCCACTTCATTTCCCCACATTAAATGGACTTCATCAGCATGCCCCCTACTCAAACTACAAGTACGTGTTGGTTATTGTGTGCATGATCAGCAATTGGACTGAGGTATGCCAATCCAAGAACGGCAATACACAAATTATTGCCAAATGGCTCCTGAAAGAGTTCATACCGCGCTTTAAAGTACCTATGTTTTTGGGTTCTGACAATGGACCGGCGTTCATCTCACATGTGATTGAGGGGTTGTGCAAGGGGCCAGGAGCCACACAGAAAATACATGTGTTCCACGGAAACAACCAAGTGGGAATGGTATCCCAAGCTCATCCTGAAGGGTTGCATGTGCTAAAGAAAAGGAAGAGTGTGTAAGCGGATACCAACGATATATCAACTAAAGACGTCTGGAAAAATGAATGCCCCAACCCCTCAGTCTACAACCTGTGACAACGAGACATCTTTACCTTTTTCATCACTTTGTTTTCCTCATATCGAATGTGCCTAAGTAATAGAAGTGCTAGTAACCTCTCAAATTACTTGAAGACAGGCACCAACGGTTACTTTTTCTGTTTACAGGTATCATCTCTGAGGCTCTACCTTATTCTTCAGCAGACTTTTTGAAAAGAGTAAAAGTACAGCAGAAGATAAGACATTCTTCCAACTAGTCACACTAGCCACACGTACCAACGATTGGAACAATGCCTCAAGACTTTCAGAACAATTAGAGAAAATGATCATGGGTGCTGCTAGCAGCATTGACCCCCATTCCTGCCATTATAATGACTACGCTCCTTAAAGTGTGTTGTGATCACAGTATTATACCTGAGATACTGCTTAAATGACACAGAGATATTGTACCAAAGTGAATAAATAGCCATTGATAAAGAAGGGACAGTTGACAGGGCAGGATGTTACACACCGGCCTACAGACACAGAAAACAGCATGTGTTACAATGTCATACCTGTCTCCAAATACTTGGGCTGTGTCCTAATGTACAAAATGCTCTTCAGTCAGAACACCATGTCCGCAGTTGCACCTCCCGAGAATAGCAGAACTAGCTAAGGGAGAGCAAGGATAGAACAGGGAATGTGAGTAACTTAGCACTTATAGAAGTTGTAGAAGTAACAACAATAGGACTACACTAAGTGCAAGAATTTTGTTCAAAAGAATGAACAAGAGGAGGGAGATGATGGAGGGTCCCGAAAGTCCCGTATTACCATTTAACAAGAAACTCATTACTGGTTTGGCACTACCCACCAAACATGATACTCCTAGATAGGCCCTACCAGGCAGGCTCAGATAGAATGTCTTAAATTGTCCACTTTCCCTTGTCCTGGTAGCACTTCTCACATAGGCCCAAGCCCAGCTCCCTAGATAACTATATCTTACATAGGCCCAAGCATACCTTCCTAAGATACAAATGTGTAGGCCCAAAAGCAAGTGACTCTTGCTCTCATTTTCATAATAATAATGAAACAGACCTCGTAGGCCTCACTGATCTGCTAGCAGAAATCTGTCCCATCCACCCAGATACAACATTAGCCTGTTACAAGAATAAGGGTGGCCCCCACCCACATGACAATGTGATGGAACATCTGGCAGTGTCACATGCAAGATTCATGATATTCTTAGCTATGGGACTTTCCGCGCTTGCTAAACTGGAACCCAAGGCAGGAACTTGACCAAGAATTAATATATTTAATATTAATTCTAAAGCATTTTTCACGGTAAAAGTTATCCTTTGTTTTCTTTTGCGGTCAGAGAACTCTGACCTTCTGCCACCAGTTCTGTTTTATCATGATACCACTTCTCACATAAAATTTTCCAGTAAAGCAGGTGGCCAAGTGGCCTGCGTCACATCTCGTGTCAAGCCTCGTGCACACGTAGGCAAGTTCTGCATTTAACGATAAAGTTCTGCATTCAACTATATAAAAGAGCCTCGCCCACACTATAAGCTTTGAACTCTCCATTGCATCAGAGCTTGACTGCAGTTAGAGGGTTCCCATGCGATCGATCGTCCGTACTACTGGGCTAGAGCTTCAAACTTTCAAGGTGGTAATATTCTTTTCTTAATAATTTAGCCTTTTGGCTTTAACGGCCTATCTGATGGCATAGCCTATTGGTTTTGTCAGCCTATCTGATTATTTCATCATTAGCTTATTCAGCCTCTTTAATAATTTAGCCTTTTGGCTTTGACAGCCTATCTAATTCAGCTCATTCTAAACCAAGTCATTGCATTTAACTTAGTTTAAACTGCGTAGTCTTGAATGGTGTTGCTTTCTTAAGAAAAGATTAGCCTTCTAGGCACTAGCCTACCCATCCTCTTTAGAGTTAGGGTTGCTCCTTGGGCAGCTGCTTATAGCATAATATTTTAGTCATATATTTGCTTCTTTGAACAACTGAGTTTGAACAATGTCGATGCATTTATTTTTTCATACTGCTCATATGTAGATGGGCAACATTTAAATTGAATTGTTTTATGCTTTGAACTGCTCATATGTAGATGGGCAACATTTAAATTGAATTGTTTTATGCTTTGAACTGCTCATATGTAGATGGGCAACATTTAAATTGAATTGTATTATGCTTTGACCTGATCATGTGTTGATGAACACACATTTAAGTTGAACTGTTTCCTGTGGGTTTGAATTGCTTAATAAAGTGCTACTGTATTTGACATCGTTGTTCCTTCCTTTCAAGAGAACGTGCAGAGCGCAGGTCTTGCTCTCGTGAGCTGGTAAGCTATGTGTGACCACTGCAGTGTCTCTCCATTTACCCCCCATCACTCTTCAACTGAAATGCTTTCTCTACTAAACTTTCAACAAACTTTTTCTGTCTATATATAGCATTTTTCCTCTTCAGTGTTTTCAGAGACCTCACAATGTTTTGACAATTATATTGTGGAAGAACTTCTGATGAAGTTCTCTGAATTTCTTCTTCCTTAATCTAGTTTGCCGGCAAGTTTTCTCCAAATAATTTTTCCTTCTTGAAAAAGTACATGATAGGTTGCTCGTCGATACATCTTCATTGGAAATTATGTGCCTATTATGTTTTTAATAAAAGATTGGTACAGTTACCAGCTTTTGATCTTTTTTTACCATTTTTTACAGTTTTTTTATCCAGTGAAACTCTGGTCTCTTGTTTGTGGTAGGTTTGCTTATTCTTCTCCTCTGTATGTTCTTTAGTTGGCATATTTACTCTAACTGAAGTCCTGCATAAGAAAAACAAATACACCACATAAATGTCTTACTCTCACATAGTTCTCACTGAAAAATCACGGCATTTTACAGTAGTTTATACATAACAATATTCTCAATTACTCTATTTACTAAAGAACTAAACTCCTCTGTAAAGTCATTTACTCTGACTGAAAGGGATGTATTGTAGTGTTTGCCGTAATTCGCCTCTCTACTATTACCTCTGCATAGGGTGAACTTTATATGTTCATGGCTTTAGGTAAAGGCTAGGCCCTCCACTAACACCTTTCAAAAGTGTGCTGGTCCTGCATTGTAAGGGTTGATGATCGACTGGTGTCTCTTCTTATACCTCTATACAAGCTACAGACTGTGGGCCTGATTCACAGAACTAACTTACGTCAAAATCCTAAACTTACAACAATTTTGGTATTCACAGAATGAACTTACACATTTGGGTATTCACAGAATGAACTTACACATTTGGGTATTCACAGAATGAACTTACAACAATTTTGGTATTCACAGAATGAACTTACACATTTGGGTATTCACAGAATGAACTTACAACAATTTTGGTATTCACAGAATGAACTTACACATTTGGGTATTCACAGAATAAACTTACAACAATTTTGGTATTCACAGAATTAACTTACTCATTTTGGTATTCACAGAAGGCACTTACTCATCAATGAGTAAGTGCCTTCTGTGAATACCAAAATGTGTAAGTTACACAAAATGTGTAAGTTACACAAAATGAGTAAGTTACACAAAATGTGTAAGTTACACAAAATGTGTAAGTTACACAAAATGTGTAAGTGTCTTCTGTGAATACCAAAATGAGTAAGTTTATTCTGTGAATACCAAAATGGTAGTAAGTTTAGGATTTTGTCGTAAGTTAGTTCTGTGAATCGGGCCCTGTGTGTAGAAACTTTCAGATAGTGTCAGTCCTCTCCAAAGATCTTTGAACAGCCTAAAAATTGTGCTCACTTGGATCTGACCAAGGACTCCCTTATCTCCAAACCCCTGTCAACAGGGTGAAAGCAGTGTGTAGTTGGGTTTTTTCATAACATAGCCTCTCTGCTGAGAAAAGTCTACAAAGTAAAGCCTACATGTGAAAGGCTTAAGTGAAGGAGTAGCTCCTTTCCAAACACCTTCACTGTGGCTGACTTGGGTGCTGAGAGTGGCATATCTTTTAAGACCTCAGTACAGGGCACAGTCTGTGTGCACAAGGTTTAACTGAAATATGCTTAGCTCTTTAAACACCTTTTATCAGAGACCATTTGGTGATAGGCTAGCCTGTCTTTTTACATCTCTGTACAGGCTCAACACTGTGGGCCCGATTCACAAAGGTAAACTTAGACGTTTGGTCTAAACTTAGACCAAACGTCTAAGTTTACGGATTTGGGAATTTACAAAGGGCATTTACGAGTACTATCTTTATGTTTGCATTTGCGCTGAATCTCTGTCCCGAGTGTAGACATAAAGATAGACCAAATGTCTAAGTTTACCTTTGTGAATCGGGCCCTGTGTATAGAAATTCATAGTCAAAGAGTGTTTTCTCTGCATGACCTTTAAACAGACTGTAGATTCTGTACAGTAAGGTTTGATGGGCGACTCCCCTCTCTACAAACACCACTGAACATGGTGTTAGCCCTTCATAGCTGCGTTCCATGACAGAATAGCCTCACTCATCAGACCTTTATACAATGTGAAGCCTGGGCGTCAGAGAATTGAGTGAACAACTAACCCCTCTACAAAGATTTTTTTTTTCTAGCAAAAATGGGAGTATATTATCATTTGCTAAGAGTGGCCCTCTCCACTAGAATCTCTGCAGAGTATGAAATCTTACATGTACAAAGATGTAGTAAAACACTAGAGCCTCTGCAAACATCTTTTAACAGGGTACAAGTTCTGCATGGTTAAGTTTCATACGAGGATTGGCCTCTCCTATATGTTCTCTGTAAAGGGTGATGAGACTGTTCAGAAAGGTTAAGTATGAGAGGGACCCCTCTACATTCACCTTTAAACCAGCTGTAGATTGTGTTCAATAGTGTTTTATAAGAGAGTGCTCTCTCTTCTAACACATGAGAGCAGGATGGCAACATTGCATAATTTCTTTAAAAAAATTACTGGCTTTCTACAGAGACCTTTGTACATGATGAACCTTGAACATCAATGGATTAACTAAGAGAGTGATCTTTTTTCAAATGCCTTTACTCTGGCTGGGCAGAATGTATGATAGTTTGCTGATAGTGGACTTTCTACTGAGATCTCTGCACAGGGTGAAATCTCTGTGTACAATAATTTACTGGAACACTAGACCCTGTGAAAACACCTCTAAAGAGAGTATATATTCTGCATAGTTAACTTTGGTAAGAACCTAGCTTCCTTTTTAGGTCTCGCCTAGGCAGCGCCTGTGCTGTCTCTTTGAGACATGCTGTATTCAGGTTTTGACTTTAAGCTCCGCCTATTGTCCGCCCATCTTTTCAATTGGCTCCTCTTACTGTCCCTTGTAAATGATTGCTTTTGAATCCTGAATAGGCTTAGTAGTCCCGCCTTAGTACCTCCCTCTCTTCTGTTGTCACCTCCCATGAGGACAGCCCCTCTTGCATGTGTCCTTACTCTCTAGGTTTCATTATTAGTTAGTAAGCACTATTTAGTTAATTAATGTCTTGCTGAAGCAGGCACGACATGCTGTCCGGCATTTGCAATCCGCCCTGATTTGTAGTTGCTGTCCGAGGCACAACATGTTATCCCACTTCTGCAACCCGTGACGCTGCAGAGGATGTAATTTTATTAAAATCTGCTTTACTGTAAACCGCATTTCTTTCAATTTATTTACTTTTGAGGCAATCGCGGCACGCCGCGCTTTAGCTTTTAACCTCTGAAGCTAAAGCGTGGTGTGCCGCCATTGCTACAAAAGTCCATAAATAGAAGAAAAGGTGGGCAAACGCCCCATTTCTTTTCCATTTATTTACTTTTGTAGCAGTCATGGCACACCGCTCTTTATTTGTAAACATCTAACTCTAAAGTGCGGCGTGCCACGATTGCTACAAAAGTAAATGAATAGATATCAAATACAGTGGCTGCACACATTTTTTTCTATTTATTGACTCTTGAAGCAATCGCAGCATGCCGCGCTTTAGCTTTAAACATCTGAAGCTAAAGCGTAGCGTTAGGCAAATAGCCTTCTGCAGTCTTTTCTTGCACCTGTGCAGTGTTTTCCTACGTCCTGCACGCCAGAATTTCAGGGTGTGCATCATGGATTTAAGAGAGTTTGAGCAAGACAACAGCCACAGCAGCAAGCTCTGCCATGCTTCCTGTGTGCGTCAGCGAGCCTGTTGCTTGGGAATAAATAATGTGGGCCTGGACCCGGTCCTGGGGATGAGTTGTATTCTTCATTATTGCAGGGTGAAGTACCTTATATGGTTAATAGAGGTCCACAGGGACACCTGGTAACAGGCGAAGCTACTGCACCCTTTCCTTGCTTCATGGAATTTCTTTTATTAGTTATGCTATTGCTAGGATTTATTTAAGAGAAACAAATTCTGATAAACATTCTCATTTGCAAAGCCAATAGCTCTAAATGTAACTAATGCTAGACCTATTGCATTGCAAATGCTTGCTAGACTTCTATCCAAGCCAAACATTATGTGTAAAAGGTTTTATTTAGAAGCAACTTCTCTGCCTTCACCTTCAAGCAGACTGTGCATTGTGTTGCATAGGGTTTGATGAGTGGCACCCCTTTCTAGAAATACGTATGTACAGGGTGAAAGGCCCGAATATCTGGTTTGTATGTCAGCATGTTGTCTGTGCTGAAACCACTGTAGAAACCTGGATATCAAAGGCTTTAGTTAAGAAGGAACCCCTCTACAAAGTCCTTTACAGTGGTTGAAGGGGCTGGATGGGAGTCTATACTAAGAATGGCCTCTCTACAGACACCTATCCACAGGCTGTGTACCAGTAGGGTTCCTAAAAAACCAACATATTCAATACATATGACTACTTTCTCTTTGAAAGTCTCCTTGCAAAGCAAAAGGCAAATGTGCAGAACAAATGATAGTACCATAGCACACTATCATCTACAAAACACTTTAAAGTGTATATCGAAACACGCATCATGCAGAATATTTAAAACACAACAAATTCTTTGTAAACTGTTTCTAAAACCGCACAAACACCATCCAAATTCATGTACAATATCTGCCATCTATACAGTGTACATCAACAGCTACTAGTCACCTAAACCTCCGTAATGAAGTCACTAAATAAGCACTTTTGAACACATGAGCACAGGACATCACCTGTCTACTGAGCATGAACTATAAATACTGTACTGTTCTTAAAACAGATACATTTCATATTAATTTCATATTCCAGCAACCTCAATGAAATAACTCAACATGTGTGCTGGAAGAGCTTACTTTGCTCTCGTAGATCAATAAATATGTCTTATTCTAAACATTGTTAGAATTATTTTAGTTACTCTTACATTTTTGTCTGCTTAACTGTAGTATAATTATAAATAAAGGTTCAATGTTAATCTTCACTCCCTTATTGGCCACACAGTCTTTAAGTGTACATAAAAATAATATTATATTAATTATTTATGCACTCACACACACCATTTATTAATGAAACAGTAGTCCATTTTACCTGCTAATCAAGCTGTATGTCGAAGCTGCCGGATTAGACCAATAAGATGTACTGGCAAATAGAGACACCTCTGAAGAGTGAAAGCAGAACACATTACACCTGTTGCACCTTCTCAAGACCAGTGGCAATGTCAGCTTTAAAAGGGTATCCAAGAGATATTACTATCCGACCCTTCAACCCTTGCAGCTAATCACATCATAGATTTTTTCAAAAATATGCTGTAAATGTGAACCATTGGTTGACCTTACTGTAAGCTCTCTGTTGTATTCTTGAGATAGGAAATCCATCTCAACCACAGTACATTGACTACATTAACCTTAAAACCTTGTAATGAGTCTTTTAAACAGGATGGAGTAAGGAGAACTATATATTTTTTATTACTTTTATAATGATTCCTATATCGCTACTTTCATCCTTTATATTCATTTATTTTTGGAGTCCGGTCAATCCCTAAAGACTCTTGCAGGATTGTCAGACTTCGAGGCAAGCTTCACTTGTGGGAACTTATGCCCGACTCTTGCGGGATCGTTTGTAAATTACATAACCACTCATCTAAATTTTCAACTATATTGATTAGGACTCTTGTATTATTATTTTTAAATCATTATCTTCTTTATATAGGATCTATTAAGTCAACACATCATTAGCTCCAAGAGACATTACACCCTCCCCCATCTTCCACTCCTGCTGCACAGTTTCCTAGACAACCCATATCTAATAGCATACAAAGAAAGACCTAGACAGCAGCAGCCCGCACTTAAGGCCGGAGGGACCTCACCCCTGCACATTCTGGTCATAGAGAGTGTCTGTCAGGCTGGGCAAAGGTCAGTCTGAAAACACTCTTTATTTTCAGGTCAGGCAGCCAGGAGCTCGACATGCACAGGCTCCTGGCTGCCTGAGCCGAACCTTGCTGGGATTAGCATGACACAGGCATTGTGGGCGTGACTGCCTTAGCTTGGCAAAGGTACTCGAGGCCTTCTCCCTCATCACAAGGGGGTTCGTCAGTGATAGCCTCGTACTTAGTCGCTTCAGTTTTAAGCCATGAAATGCCCAGTGCTGAGTGTCTATCACTGACACCTCATCAAAGAGTGGGTGGGGTCAACAGTCTCCCTGACCTGATCCTACTCTGTGACAACTTTAAAGCTCAGTGGGTAATCTGAGTTGAAGGAGGCCTTGCGCACTTGCTCTCTATGTCAGTTATCCTTCTGACACATATGTTAATCAAAGAGCAAGGAGCTGTGGGTAGTCAGAAATTACGCACAAATCAACAGTACAGCCAGAATAGTTTTTGTCATACAAAGTTATATTTGAAGAGGTGAAACAAATAATTCTTGGAAACAAAACATATCAATCATGTCGATCCATACAACATGAATTTATCACAATATCTAGACATAAGGATTGCCACAAAGTGCATAACATTAGCATAAGCCTTGGAATCATACAGGCACTGAAGTTGCCAACATGTGTTTCACAGACTACTATCCGTTACTTCTGGGCTGAAAAAAGAAATATACAGAATAAACAATTGGTTATTGTTAACAAGATTATACTATAACATCCATGTGGACCTACAAAATTCTTTGGTTCCTAGTTCTAATAAAAGAATGACCTTCTTACAGTCTTCTGTAGTCTCTATCTCTTTCTCATCTTCCCTTGACCTGACTTTGCTTCTCTGCTCAGACTTTGCATTATCTGATGCATTATCATGTGATGTTGACCACTGAGTATTATCCCTGGCACAAACACTGTTTGTATATCTCACAAAATGATCTATGTACGAGGAAAGTCATACTTGAGTTCTACAACGATGAACCAACACATTTTGTATATCCACATGGATGTTATGGTATAATCTTGTTAACAATAAATCATTGTTTTAATTTGCTATAAATTCATGATGTATGAATCAACATGATAAAAATGTTTTGTTTCTGATAATTGTTTCACCTCTTCAAATACAACTTTGTATGACAAAAACTAATCTGGCTGTACTGTTGATTTGTGCGTTCAGTTCAGTTCAAGATACGCTTTATTCGATTTAAAATGTTAAATCATAAAAGCACAATACATATCAAAAGCAACGTGGACGAACATGAAAATAAACTTAAAAGTTAAAATTCATTAACAACAGGTTAAAAATTACAAAGAAGTTTTAAAAGTAGCATGTGTTAAAAAATTGTAGTCAGTACCATAGTCTCACAGCAAAACCAGACCCAAGCTTCAAGAGAAAACATTTTCATTTTAGACACGGGTCGGACCTTACATCGTTTTCCTTGTTCTAACCACCCCTTTCAGATATTTCACAATGTGGGCAGTAACAATTTCATCGTCCAGGAATTGCAACTTAATAAAGGCAGGTCGACAAAGTCTCCGACCTTGCAATTTCAGATAGGGTAATATCCACCTTTTCCTAAGTAAAATATAAAACTTACAGAAGAATATAATGTGGATTGTTGACTGAGCTGAAATATCATCGCAAGGACAGGGACTGAGAGAATGGGACCAGTCATTTAACTGGGGAAAGGTGACCAGATTGTGAAAGTTACCTAAACGTAAGCGCGTCAGTAAAAGCCTGTCATAATTACCAAGGGTGAATAATAGATAGGGTTGTATCCCAGTCTGGGTCAGGAGCAGTTGGTTAGCTCTGACCGATGTTTTCATGATATTGGTGGATAACCTAATCAGCTCCAAATGGTTTATGATTAGTGCCTTTAGATCCCTCCTCGTAATGAGAGACAGGCTGTCGGGAATGTAAAAAAACGCAGGGTGATCTAAATCATACATAAAGTTTTTAATATAAGCAAGCCAGGGGATGCATTTTACCTGTTGCAGGTTCAAGCAATCCCTAATTACGTCCCGATTAAAACCAGTGGTCGCACCGGTCCATACCTTGTGCCACAACAAAATTGGCTGGATTTTAATGAGGTCGGACAGGTACGACAGCCCCAGTTCGGCATGACAAATGTACGTAGCCGTACTATTTGGGACAGCTAGGAGATTCCTCAGAAACCCGTTCTCTACTTGCTGAAGAGGCTCCACATTTACGTAGCCCCAAATGCCGGCTCCGTACAGAGCAACTGGGATACATTTAGCTTTGTATATTGTCAACAGGTCGTTTATAGGGCGCTTTCCCAACTTCCTGGTAAAAATTAATCAAGGCACCAATAGCTTTAGCGAAGAGCAATTTCCTACAATTGACGGCTTTAGCCCAAGAACCCTTCTTGTGAAAGACAATTCCCAGGTATGAAAAATGGTCAACGAATTCAAGTTTCACGTTACTTATTAAAATATCGCGACACTTGACACTGGGCTTGCTACATCTCATAATGAAGGTTTTGGAAAAGTTAACATTAAGATCAAGACTTAACATATAAGAAGCAAAACTAGTCACAATTCTTTGTAGGCCAATCAGGGTGCGGGCCAGCAGGACCGCGTCATTGGCGTATAACAGTGTACCAATTGGCCTTAGTCCCACCCTGGGTAAGTCTGAGCATTCCCTAGATAAAGTATCACCAAGACTATTTATATAGAGGGTGAAAAGGAGGGGGGCCAGGACGCACCCCTGCCTTACCCCCTTTCTAACAGAGAAGCTATTGCTAATCTCGCCAGTTCTACCATAACGGACCCTTGCCCGAGCCTCTAGGTAGGACTGTTTTAAAAAATTGGTTAGTTGTGAATCCACTCCCATGTCCTCTAAAATGCGCCAAAGTTTCTGGTGATTAACGCAATCGAACACCGAGCTCAGATCGGCAAAGCACATAAAAAGACTCCCATTTTTCGCCTGGGTATATTTTCCCATTATGAGGCTCAGGTTCAAGCTCTGTTCCACGGTACCTAGATCTTGGCAAAATCCATACTGGACTTCTGATATAATGCCTGCGTCCTCCGCCCATGACTGCAATCTATTTAAATCAACACGCCCGGCCACTTTCACTAGGGAATCCAGCAATGAAATTGGTCTATAACAGGCCGGGTCGTTGCGGTCACCTTTCTTAAAGATAGGAACAAGAGTGGACTCTGTCCAAGTCGGGGTAAAGCCTTGCGTACAGCACGCCCTTAGGACTAGGGTTAAAAATGAACCCCAGACTAAGGGACAAGATTTGTAAAGGTCCACTGGAATACTGTCTGGCCCTGGGGCTTTTCCACCTACACTTGCGTTAATAGCCAAGATCACCTCATCCGCATTAAAATCAATGCGAATTGGAAGGTAACCTCCGGAGCCTGATCTAGGGCCCTCACAAGTATTAGAATTAGCATTTCTGGAGTATAAACTAGAAAAATGAGACACCCATTGGTCCTCCCCAATTGAGTTTTCGAAGCTTGGTGAGTTTTTAGGGGCTAAAAAAGGGGCGTTCACCGCCTTCCAGAAGCCTTTCCTATCCTTTAGGGCAGATGCTTGCTTGAGGGCCTGCCACAATTCAGAACTGATGGCTTCTTTGCGTTTTTTAATAGACAACTTGTACACCGCCCTAGCCCTTTTAATGGCTTCCTGATCTCTCCTTGGTACGTGCAGTAAGGATTTCAGAGCTGCATGTGCCTTGCTACACTGGGAATCAAACCACCCTACCTTACCATTGGGGCAACTTTTGGATTTAATTGTCAAATTGTTTTCAATGGCCTGCGAGATGTTATGGTAGGAATTGCAAATATTTATATCTGTGGCCGACTCGTCAAGGCAAGTAAAAAAAGTCTGTTTTGCACTTTATTAAAAGTGTCTTAGTTAGTTGCAAAGAATCCACTCCCGCCCATCTGATCGTATAACCATTGGATCGATTAATAGCAATGTCTTGCAATGGCTCAGTGAGCATAGATCCAGTAGATAGCACTTTGGATGGCAGGTCAATGGTGAGACTAATGGGAAAATGATCACTAAAAGCTACTGTATGTGTTTTAAAATTGAGTATTCTATCGGCGTATCTATTAGATATTAAAAAGAAATCAATAGTTGACGACAACCCGCGACCATTAAAAGTGCTACAAAACGGTATGGGTGGGGAACAGAGATCGTTTTCAAAACCCAGGTCCATGGAATATTTAATCAGATTTAGCATGTCCCCAGCTGGGGAATGCGAGAAATGGGAGATATCTGTATCGTCATCTGATGATAGTCAACAATGTCCCCCGTTCGCGTGGGTACAAGGGCCCACATTAAAGTCCCCTCCCCAAATTATACAGAGATCTTTATTTGTATTCCTGTAGGCAGTATCCAAGTCCTCCTGCAACTGCCTGGTAACTTCCCTCAAACACAAGGCAGGGATGTTGTTATAAAAGTTTAGAAGGACAGTGCAATAAGATTTATCAATGTGAATTTTTAATACCTGATAATAGGTATTAGATACCACCAAGGCCACCCTACTTACATTCAGCCTATGGGATATAAAAGTACATAAACCTCCCTTATTCCTCCCGTGACTGGAGGGCACAGCCGGAGTACAGAAAGTTTTAAACCCATTTATGTGTAAAGTTTCAACTGCCCAGGTTTCCTGCAGGCATAGGATATCAAAATCATAAATAAATTTAAGCCAGTCAGGATTGGACAATTTGGTAATTAAACCTGCCACGTTCCATGAAAGCATGTTCAATAAGCTAGACCTAGGATCACCCTTCATTACACACCCGGTGTGAGTACTGTCCACAATAGGGACAGTAGAATTGAGGGCATTATTAGTTATAGGATATACAGGGTGGGTGTCTACGATAGTTGATAAAAGACCCAGCTTATTAGTGCCAGATGCAAAGTAGTCCTCAACTATTGCTCTGTCAGGCTGAACATCACCGAGTAACCCCATACAATAAGGAGTAGAATTCTCCCCTAAGGCTTCAATGTGTCTTATGACATGTTGATTAGACTCCTTTCGGTCCCTAGATGACAATTTTAAACTGGGCAGGTAGGTCGTGTGTAATTTCTAACTCTCCACAACTCCTTGCTCAACTTTGTGACGAGCTAGGGACTGCTGCCTCCCCCTCCTTGGCTGGCCTAAAGTCAGCAAGTGAGGGGAGGCAGCAGACCCAACCCTTCAGGCACCTCGGAGGATTCCTGCCCCCAGAGCTGCAGCAGGCAAATTTGTTTTTATTGATTGTTTGGTGCGTGCATGTATGCATGAATGTATTTGTATTTGTGAGTGTTGTGAATAGGTGTGTGTGCGCATGTCTGCATGTGAATGCATGGATGTAGGTCAGTGTGCATGTGTGTTTGTGGGCCTCCCCCACCTCTCGGTTGTTTCTAAGGGCCGTCACTGGACCCAAGTCAAAATATCAATTGCAACAAATACCAGACTGTTTAAGAAAAGTCACAACATGTAACCAATACTTTATGCAATCCAAACATCAGTTGCTCTCATCCTTACCTACTATTTTTACTCACTGTAATGTACCAATATTAACTCTAGTTTCGCCCCCGCACCTTTCTTTTCCCCTCAACGAATTCTATGTTCTTCCAGAAGATTTCTCATTTTGCTACGGATACCTCTTCTGAGTAGCAACACAAACTCCATTATGGTTCGCCTCTGGATTGTGGGCCACAGCAGTGCCTACAGGGTTAGAGAATATGCTACAAATTATAGTATTGACAAGGATTTTGGGTTTCCCCAGTTGAACATTACTTGGATTGGCCATAGAGGTATGAAGAAGCATCCATTGTTACCAATGGTTCATAACACTTTGGATTGTGAGCACCCAGACCTCATGTGAATGCACTGTGGTAGCAATGACCTAGGCACAATCACAGGGGTTGGACTTGAAATCCAAATGAAGCAGACTTTTGCTCATTTGATGTCCCTCTTTCCTCCTACTGCCTATGCATATGCCAACATATGTCAAAGGCAGAAATGGCAGAGGTCAAAACAATTTTGCCCTAAGATTGAGAATTCCCAGAGACATGCATTTCTCACTGACCATGGCATGGGATCCATTTATCATAACAATATTCTGTTTTGACATGCCAGCTCTGTAGAGGCATGGTGGAGTTCATTTCACTGTAGAAGGAAACAGGATCTTCCTTCATAGCATTAAGGAATGCATCCAGTTCTACATCTAACTGTGGTCACCAATATCATTAACCCAGCGGCTCTTTTCAGAGCCACCCTACATCCTCATTATTCCAATTATTAATTCTGCTATTCCTTTTAATATTATAAATGTTCTTCCCGTGGAGCAAGTAAACTGTGTCTTCTTCCATCTCTATTTCTCTGACTTCCACGAGTGTCTCGCTGACTCCACCAGATAATAAGTGGAAATTTATTTAATTAAAAAACACCCAAACTACCCTCTACATTGAATTTAAAGGAAGAGAGAACTAAGATGTTATGCTTATATGATAGGATATTGGGAGCATTCAGCGTCTTCGCAGCCACCACCCCCAAGGCAATAGAGGTGCATAGTAAGATTAGGTGACAGGCTGTCCTCTATGCTGACACCACTTCCAAAGCAAGAATCATAGATAATAGGGTGTGAGGAGGGACTGTACGCTCTGCAGAAAACACCTCCTCAGACCAACAGGTGTGCATAGTAGGGTGTGTGGAGGGATTAGCCTCTCCAATGAGACCCAGATCTAGAAGTATGCATATTAGTGTGTGGGGAGGGACTGGACTATGTTGAACCCACTATCCAGGACAAAAGGGGTGCATCGTAGGGTTTGGGGATGGACTGGACTCTCTGCAGAGACACCTTTCCAGACCAACAGGGGTGCATAGCAAGTGGATCAAGTGTGTGGAGAGACTGGACTCACCGAAGACACAACTCCCCAGAGCAACAGGGGTGCATAATGGTGTGTGTGGAGGGACTGGTGTCTCTGCTGAGCCCACTAATCAGGTCAAGAACTATGCATAGTAGGGTGTGGGAAGTGACTTACCTCTCTGGTGAAAACACTCCCTAGGGCCACTGCAGTGCGTAGAAGGTAGGATGTTGGGAGGGACTGGACTCACCATTGAACCCACTCAACCAGGACAAGGGGGTGTAGTAGGGTTTAAGGAGGGACTGGTTTCTCTGTAGGGACACCTCCCCTGACCAACGGGGGTGCGTAGCAAGGTCTATGGAGATGCTCAACTCTCCAAAGGTACACCTCCCAGACCATTGTTGGTGTGTAGTTGGGCACAGACACAAATCCCAGGCCAAAGGGGGTGCATAGTAGGATGTGTGGAGAGAATAGCCTCTCTGCTGAGACCACTACCCAGGTCAGGCATGCAAAGAGGGTTGTATGGAGGGACTGACCTCATGGCTAAGGCCACTACTTAGGTCAAGAACCATGCATTACAGGATGTGGGGAGGAACTGGACATTCTGCAGAGACATCTACCCAGACCAACGGGGGTGCATAGTAGGGTGTGTAGTGGGATTGGCCTCTCTGCTGACACCACTACCCAGGTCAAGAAACATGCAGAGCATGGTGCGGAGTAGGTCTGTCCTCTCCACTATACTGTTTCTCACGATCCTGTGAGTATCTAGTTGGAGTCAGCAAAGCCACTGCAATTTTGAGGAACACCCGTTAAATTGTAGAAATCCCCCAAAAAGGTTTTACAAAACAATTTTACCCCGGGGAGCGTGGTCCCTCTGAGTCTAGGGTGTCAGGGTATCGCTACTCTGTTCCCTTATAACCTTTTTCAGTTTTTTCCAGAAAACAGATGTGAGAAGCTGGCCTGGTATATGATGTCCACTTATGTAAGTTGGCACCTTGCACCAGTCCAGACAACCCTTATGGGGATTTAAGAGGTCTTAGACAACCTTAGAAAGCTCTCTAAGTGGTAGCTGTGGAGAGCAGCCTTCAGGCTTAGTCCAGAAGGAGTCTAAAGCAGCTTGTTTTACCAGAATGCAATCTTATAGTATAGATTAAGTGAAAAAAAACCACACCAAGTATTTATAAAAATATGCATTTATTATATAATACTCTCTAGTACGTTCTAATAACTCCAACACGGAGATAAACACAATGCACACAATACTTTAGCAAAGAAACACAGTAAATAGCATGAAATACACAGTGGGCCTTAGGGGGGAACGAAACCATATACTAAGAAAGTGGTATAAGAACCACGACTCGAGTCAAGACAGTGTCGAGAGGACGTAGAAGTGGTGGGACCCCAAAGAACCACCCAAGGTGAGTAGATAGGGACCCCACGGAGAGTGTGTGCAGTATGGAAACACGGCTGTGTGCTCCGTACAACTCTATGTGCAAGTCGCGGTTACATTTTTAAAGAATAAGGACCCTTCCCACTGGACCCTGAAGAAACCCTGTGGAAGACAGAAGTTTGGAGAGTCACCCCAGCTGTGGATACCCTAGTACCCACGTTACCTACACCAGGGAAGCCGGATGCATACGTGTGAAGTGGTGTTGGAAACCGCTGTCGAACCCAAAGGAAGACTTCAGGAAAGTGCTGCTGGTGAAGAAGGAGAAAGTGTCCGGTGGAATCCAAGGATGGATTCTTGTTGAGAGGTACCTGCAAGCAGAGGGGACAGAGTCTATGTCACTCAGGGGTGACCAGGAGACTTGGAAGACGAATGCCCTCCGATGTCGGGTGTTGCAGAATGGATGACGATGAGCTTGACTCTGCAGCTGTGAGGACCAGGCGATGCTGAGGAGGACCAAGAGCCATGCACAAGCTGTCCCACGAAGGATGTCGAATGTTGAGGGGTCGGTGTCTGGTGGGAGGACCAACAAGCCTTGGCAAAGGCAAGCCACACAGAAATCAAAGAAGGAGCAATGTCTGGACCAGCAAGGTCCAGGGGACTCACCAAGGCAGGGGAGTCAGGGCAGGCCCTGAGAAATCAGGGGAGCCCAAAAGAAACAACTGTGACCCTCAAGTGGACCCACAGACTGGAGGCACTGGAGTCGCGAGACGACCTCAAGCAGCTCACCAAAAGATGCAGGCCACGAAGCACACGATGCAGTGTGGCTGAAGATTCTGGTCACTGGAGGTGCTCGAGGTTAGGGCTACGTGGAGGCTGAAGATCTTCTTGCAAAGAAGCCAACAAGCCTTTGCAACTGCAAGTAGGACGCGGTACACAGGGGTTCGGTTATTGCAACCCCCATGAGGGATAATGGCCTCAAACTTGGTGAGAGGGCAGGGCAGGCCTCGGGAGCTGTGGAAAACCATCACCTGTGTTGTAGAGCCCACGGAGTCCAGAGGAGCTCAGGATCTGCAGACCGGTCGACTTAATTGCGGTGCCTGCAAATGCTGGGGAGTGACTCCTTCACTCCAAGGGAGATTACTTCAGGTGTCTTTGATGCTTCACAGGCCTTGGAAGGTTCCTGTATGATGCACAGGCACAGACGATGCAGCAGACTGGAATGGAGATGAAGTCAGGCCCAAATAAAGTCCAGCAAAGTCCAGAGTGCCCAGGCGGTAGAAGTGCAGTGGTGTCTGATCTGAATCTTGTCCCATGACGAATCTAGGGACCTACTCCCAGGTAAGCCCTTAAGTACCCTAGGGAAAGGGTTGGGAAGATTCAGGGGACCCTCCCAGGGGGGTAGTTACTCCCATGTCCTTTGTCCAGTTTCGCGCCAGAGCGGGAGCCAACAGCTCCCAGAACTGGTTTGAACTGGACTATGCACGGGACACCAAGTGTCCCCGTGTGACCCCGTGTCCCCGTGGTCACACCTCCCTATGACAGGATGCCTGTTGTCCCACCTTCCTCTGTTCGAGCTTGGCTCAGCAGCAGGAGGGCAGAAATGTGTCTCCGGTCGGCAGCAACCATTTTGTGCTGTCCGGGTCTAGAAGACTGGTACCAGGAACACTGAGAGCCTAACAAAAGGCTCTTCCAGTGCTTGGAATCATACCTCCCATACTGTTTACGGTGTGGGGGTATGATTCCAACATGTTTGATACCAAACATGATAGGATTCGTTGCAGCTGTTTTCGAGATGGTCATCGCGTAATTATGCGGTGCCCCTCTATATAGTATATGGCTGCTTCACTGACAACCCGGGAGAATGGACTCCGTAGGCTGCAGGGGTGTCCTTCCTTCTCATGCAGGGGCACCCTCTCACTTAGAACCAAGCACCCTGCCTTTAGGATTGCAAAGGCCTGCTATAGGGGTGACTTATAGGTTTTAAGTGCAGTGACACTTAGATATAGTAAACCTATATCTTAAGAAAGTGGTGCAAACAACAGCTTACACAGGCTGCAATGGCAGGCCTGTAGATCCATTTTGCATGGTCTCCCATGGGTGGCACAATACATGCTGCAGCCCATGGGAGACCTCTGGGGTACCTATGCCCTGAGTACATGGGTACCATATACTAGGGACTGATGAGGGTACCCCAGTATCCAATCTGGAGTGTACCTAAGTACTCAACACAACAATTTAGGGAGAAATCAGATAGACTGGGGTCCTGATTAGCAGGATCCCAGTCAGACTAGTCAAAATACAGCTTAGCACCAGGCAAAAAGTGGGGGTAACCATAGAAGTAGATCCTACTTTCCTACAACAGGGATGAGTCCCTGCATCCTGAAATGGCAGCTGCAACATTTCGCTTCATGTTACAGTGAGTTAATCACAGTGCGAGCTCCTGTGGGACTCCCGCTGGAGCAAGAAGACCGGCCAATCAGTTCGCTCTATTTATTATTTTTTTGGCTCGACGACGAGATTCTCACAAACCCAACAGTGCAGTTATACTAAGTTTATGGCCATTTTTCATCTCCTTTATGAGTAAAAAGTGACAGTTTATTCACATATTTAAGACTATTGCACTATAATGGCCCCCTTGAAGCACATTTCGGCGAAATAATATTTTGGACTACCATCTCACCCACCTTCTTCCATTCAACAATCACCTGCTTCCCACTTCAAGATTTCTGTTCTTGTGCTGTACACGCTCGTTCAGTAGTAACACCAGTATTTTAATGTTAGTAAGGTGATGTCCCTGCCCACAGTCTAAAAATTGTTCCAGCACCACAGTTCACGAAAGGGGGTACAAAATCGCTTTTTTTTTCTTTCAGACAAAGGTTGCAAAATCCACTTGCCGGCTTTTTGCATGACAGTTGAACACACATCATAGTGTAACATCAGATTCAAACTTCAAGCGAGGTACCTGCAGGAGACTGGTTGTAGAAGAAAATTCCTTCTGCCGAACATTCATAGCTTGAAGCTGCCTCTCTGTGCCAAAAAATAATGCAAAGTTTACTTATTGCACAATTAACATATTTTGCAAGCGTAATACAATTTAGTTCAGGCTTATTCAGTACGGAAAAAGTCATATTTTTTGTGTGTGTATATATATATATATATATATATATATATGTGTGTGGCTGTGCCGTGGCATTTTTCATATATCAGAGACCACTTTTAGACTCCTCAGTCATGCAGCTACCTGTCAGACACCTAAGGCAGGTCATAAACTGCATGTGACCTGCAAACACAAATCACAGCTCAGCATATGCGCACATTATACCACAAGGCATCACCTTTATTCACGCACACATACACAAAGTAGAGCCTTCATCCAGGTCTACCCAGTGGCATGTTATCCCGCAGAGCCCCCCCACACTGCACAAAACCCTCGTCGACTGACTGCATCTCCCCTGATTACGACTTTCTGAGAGGATTTAACTGATTTGATCTGAAGAGTATGAAGTAAGGATTATTGCTATAGAAATTCTGATTAAAACATCCTGAAAAGCTTCGTCCGACAAGATTAAATACGAGTCGTAATCTCCCAGAGCCCAGAAGTCTTCCTAAATAACTCACAATCTACCCGGCGCTGTAAGGGTTTATCTGCCAGGGATTAGGCACTGAGGGCTCTGCAACTAGACTCTATAATGATAGAAAAATATATATCACTATAGTAGAAAGCAGCGTGACAGTTGTTGCCCGGGAAATAATTTCAGATCCAAAACCAGGGCCAAGAAATGTAGTAACGTTAATAATTTTATGCTCACATTTGTAGAAAGTGATCAAAGGGTCCTCTCCAAAATAAAGCGACCAATCGTCCTTATTTCTTTCAGGTCTTTTTAGTGTCCGGCACACACCCTGAAGGGTCCGCTTGCGCTTTGGAGAACAATTCGAAGCAGAGATGAACAGCACTTTTTAACGTGAAAGCAGCCAAGTGTCCACTGCTGCACAGAGCCTGGTGCACACACATGCAGGTTGGCACCTGTGTGTCTCTCTAGAGCACATTTCCTTAGGCTGTGGCTGAGCTACTCCAAATAACAATGGCCTCCTAGATAACGTCTACTTCTCAATATGTGGAAAACCAAAATATCAACACAAACAGTAGGCCTCTGAGTTACAGCAGCAGGACTTTCAGGACGCTCACATATCATTTAAGTGCTTATGGTGCCAGAATGCACATATTCACTCACTCATCCACTTATACATTCTTCTTCTGCAAGCTAAGCATTGCTGCAGAGATCTATCCGTAACTGACATGTCACTCATGTCCATGTTATGTGTGCGATGATAGCTTGTACTAGTCTGCCCTGCTGGATCTGTTCTGTAGGAAATGGAAGATTGCACTTGCTGCCTTCTGTGAGAGAGGGATGTTTGCTTTGCTACTTGCAGGCTGTCCCCTGTTTTGTAAGGAAGAAAGGCCTACGCTGCTGCTGTCCGATGTGTACCTGTCCTGTGATGGGATAAGCTTGCACTGCTGCTGCCCCAGCTGTAACTGTCCTCTGACGGAGAGGCGCTTTCCCGTCTTATAAAAACAAAGGCTATTCTTAGTGCATCTGCGTAACACGCCTAGTTCATTCAGACGTTTTTTGTTGGACCCAGGAAAAAACTAGTTGCAGTGCCCTGACCTTGATTTCAGTCACAGCTTCACAGCTTGACCAAACTGTGTCACCCTGGCCAATTTCTTTTCTTCCCTCTTCTCCTTTTCCGTGATGATCACATTTGAGAGCACCTTCAAATAAGTCAATTCAGGATGTTCGTTGTACAAAAAATCCTCTTGTATACAGTTTAATTGATGGTAATCTATCTATAACAGCTCCATCTATAACAGCAATAAAGACTTGTACTAGAGGCACAAGACAATTGACTTGCCTCTTGAGCCACTAAGTTGTCATCAGGACACGAGGGGGAAGAATGTGGTACCCATCTAGGATTCGCATTGAACGGTGTCTGATCAGGAAGCCTGATTTCATTCCCGGCTCCCAAGCTTGACTAAATAGTGTGTCCCTAGGCAATTACTTTTTGTCACTCTGCATCCTTTTCCGTGATCATCAAATTTGAGACCACCTTGAAATAATTCAGTTCAAGATGCACACTGTACAAAAATATCTCATGTATGGTTTTAACGGGCCACACTGATACTGCTCGATCTATCAGCTGCCTTTGATATGGTGAATCATGGGCTGCTGATGGAGCGACTGAGCAGGATTGGTGTGACTGGGACAGCCTGGGAGCTTTTAAACTCCTTCCTCTCAGGCCCGGAGCAATCAGTCAGACTAGGTGGTTTCTCTTCACCTTTCTTCTCCCTTCCTTGTGGGGTGACTCAAGGGTCCTCAATCAGTCCACTTCTTTTTAAGTTCAAAAAGATTCGTTTATTGATCATATAAGGAAAAAGAAATACATAACATCACTACATGTCATATGATAACAATCAAATTTGTACATTGTGAAAAGGAAAAACCAATAGCACGGTAGAATAACATACAGCATAGTTGGCTTAGAAAAATCAAATTTGTAGCTGGAAGCAAAAACCAGAAAAGGAAGAAGGGATAAGCATTATGTAATATAACAATGAAGCAAGTATGATGGAACAAATAGGTCTACCATTCCAAAAAAAAACTGTTTGAAAAAGTTCAAGGAGGCTGGGCGACTTCCTGAATGAAGGGTGAGGGAGCATGTGATTTTTTCGCGCTATTATCTATGAATTGCGTGATAGGGGACCATAAATGTAAGCGTTTCATGGCTAAGGACATAGGGAATACAAAAGTTGTATCTAATCTGTGGTTGTGGCAGACCGAATACCACCAAGCTAGATACGAAAGCTTAGAAGCATCCTTCCAATTCTTCGTTATCTGTTGAAAGGCTGCTGCTATCATTAGGTCTATGATTTGTGTGCGCGCAAACTTTATGCTCCATCCAGTGGATAAACTTCCAAGAAAAATATTAGCAGGTGACAGAGAAACATCAGTTTGAAAAATAGTATTAATTTGAGACCAAACTTGTTTCCAGAAATGAAGCGTGTGTGGGCAATTGAATAATAAATGTTTTACGTCTGCATGGGCTATGTGGCATGTCCAACAAGTGTCTGAATCGTCTGTGTGAAATGTATGTAGCTTAGATGGCGTAATTGGAAGTCTATTATATATAAAGAAAAGGGTTTGTGTTGCACTTGCCGCCCTGGATGACTTTCTTATTTTCAACCAAATCCTATTCCAAATGGGGACAGACCATTGAACCTCCAAGTCAATTTCCCAAGAAAGTTCCGTGGCTGTTTTGTCTCTATCTACACAAGGGGGTGAAAGGCGTGAATACATATTGGAGGCTTTAGGTGAAGTTCGTAATAAAATATGCCATAGAGAGTCAGATTGAGAGGACGAGGAATCCTGAAAGCTAAAGTGGGAAAGAGACTCCAAAATTGAGGAACGAAGAGTCTCGAACTTGCGTTGAAAAGAGAAAGGTAAATGAAAGAGGCATTGGGCCTTGGGAAACGTGATGCATGAGTTCCCATCAAATAGTTGATGAACCCACAATAAGCCTCTATCCATCCAGGCTTTCCAATAAATAGGTTTGTTATTAATACAAATAAATTTGTTATGCCATATGGATCTACATCATGTGGGGTCAAATGAAGAAGGTTGTTCAAAATTTTATAAGAATGATTAGTGATTGGTGTGGAGGACTTATGCGGTATCCGTGAGAACGATAAATATTCTTGAAAGGAGAATGGGGACAGGAAAGATCTCTCCAAATCAGTCCATGACGGGGAGTCTGGAGATCATTCAGACACCCACTTGGATAATTGTTTTAATAAAAAGGCTTTATGATAATTAGAAAAGTTAGGGAAGTTCACTCCATCTTCTAACTTAGGACGTATTAATTTTTGTAATGACATTCTAAGTTTTTTATTAAACGAAAGAATGCAGATCAGGATAGAATTAATTTTATGGAAGAACTTCAGGGGGATAGAGAATGGTATGTTAGAAATGATATATAAAGGGGATAGGGGCACAGATGGCCGCCGAGAGGCTGTAGTGGCAGCAGCAGCCTTGAGCTCCCCTTCCCTGGAGAGCTAAAATGAACAGATAATGCGGATGATCATGTTATTCTGCACATATCCGGTACACTTGACCATACTGTTGGCGGATTGGCAATTATCAGGCGATTTCAAACAACAGCAAAACAAACAACAGCAAGATCAGCCACGCACCCCGAGCTGGGGGGAAATACAGAGGCGCAGGAGCGCTGTCTGCATTATCCGATCATCGCACATAAACCGCAGAAGCATCGGAAACGGCAAGCAGCTGATAGCGCTTAAACACTACACTGTAGCACTTGGGATCAGGATGGCCCCCCGGACCTGTAAGCAGAAGGATCCCAAAAGTCAGAAGGATCTGAAAGATAACCCCAGGGAGCCATCGAAACTGCAGGGATCTGCATCGGGACGTGGCATCGGCCAGCAGCAGCGGCGTGCACCGCAGAAGCTAGTGGAAGCCGGGTTGAATGCCTCGCAGCGAAACAGCGGTGACCCCGGTCCCGCTAACAATGCTCGGACTAGTATCTCTTTGAGACAACCAACACTGGCAGAGCACTTCACACACGCCGCGAGCCTCACCGGTGAAACCTTAACGCTGCTGGAGGGAAGTCAGACACCAGCTACGGCAACAACGGAGGACGTGTTGACAGAGCCGTTGACAGAGGCGTCAGCTGCTCTCACACTGACGGCGAATGTTGTAATGCTGCAAGCATCCCCTGGGTCAGCCTGCAGGGGTGAGAAGCCGAACGAAGAGAACACGATCTTGCCTGACAGCGGAGCACAGCGATTCCCACAGGTAACGACACAGACAGGTAGCGAGGAAGTGAAAACGATAACCAAATCTATCCCTTTTCCCCGCGTTCTAGAATTTGCTGGGCCTACTGCGAGCCATCAAAGTGAAATAACAGACACTAGCTCATGTATAGGCCAATCAAAGGCGGCTCCAACGAGCGGTTATGAACAAATACAAGTGAGTTATATGGGGGGGTGGAGAGGCGAAAAAGACTACCGGTTCGCCAGATGGAGAGTGTTTTTTTTCTTTAAATGATGACTCTGATATCCCTCACACAAGTGAAGACAATTTTACGGATGATACAGACTCGGGAGAGACCTCCTCGGGGCAGAAGGCATCAAGGGCATCAAGGGCAACAGTGGCAAGAGTTAGGTTAAGATCAAAGTCCAAAGGTAAAGGGAGTCCGACGGCCCCCGAGGGTGCAGCAGCAGCTCGTAGACTCACCTGGGATTATTCAGCCTCCTCCCAACTATACCCTGAAGATGGTACGACACCCAACCCTAATTCTAACGAGGATACCGGTCTGAAGGCAACCACTACAGCTCCTGCCACTAGCCCTACGTCAGCTCCTACGATAGAACTGATATACACTACATTAAAGCAAATGCAGGGAGAAGTTAGATCAGAGTCTCGCAGGGCGTAAATGGCGACAAAGAAACTGCAAGGCTCACTCCGGAAAATAAATAAACTCTACGAAGGCCTAGAGAGCAGGGTTACCCAGGTGGAGGATCGGACTGGGAGGCTGGAGGATCAGGTTAATGAATGGCAGACTTTCAAGAATACACAAGAAAAGATCTCCGAAGACCTGCAATGGAAGATTGAGGACTTTGAAAATAGACAGAGAAGAAATAATGTTAGACTCTTGGGCTTGGTCGAAAACGTTGAGGGGAGGGATGCAAGAACATTTGTGGTTGCCCTTTTGAAGGGGGCATTTCCGGATCTTGCAGAGTGGAATTGGGACGTGGGGGTCCAGCGAGCACATCGGTTCCCACCGACCCAAAAGAGAGGGGCAGAGGATCAGGGGGGGCACCCAAGGGCTATGCTTGTGTATATCGGTATCTACCTCCTTAGGCAAGCTATTATGGATAAGGCGAAGCCAGAGGCCAAACGCACGTTTGATGGGAATACATTCTTTGCCTGCCCCGATTTTTGCCACGCCACTGTTGAGCGGAGGTGGCGTCTCAGGCAAATGATAAGATCGTTTCAGGAGGCAAAAAGTGAGGCTTATCTGCTATACCCTGCCCGCCTAAAGGTTATCACCAATGGCCAAGTCCGCATGTTTTTCTCTGAGATCAAAGCGCAAATCTATCTAACGGAACTTTTACCTAAGAAAGGAGCAGATGGCACTTCTTGAGCTGTCATCAAATATTTGAAACTGACTTCCTAATAATGTTGTCACAAAGGGGGTGTTAATTTTGGGTGGTATTCTCTTCTCTATGGCTGGTGTGAATTGTGGTTCTAACGGTGGGGGGGTATGTAAGGTAGCTTAGGTTAATTTACACTGACTGGCGCTCTAATACTAATACATGTCCTGATCACTTTCGAACGGGAATTATGGTTGTTTTTCTAGAGTAATGTCTGATAAGAAATAGGTAGGCTAGGATCGTTTTAAATTATAGATATGGCTTATATATGAATTAGTATTATGATAAATGAATAGTATGTGCAATATGACATATGAAAAGGCAGGGATGGGGCGGCTGCGGCTGCGCTGCCCTCTTCGGATCTCTGCTGCCACACATAGGTCATTCTTGACCTATTTGCCAACAAGAAGGGTGGAGGGTGGGGGTGGGTCTGGGGTTTGGGCAGGGGGGAGTGGTAGGGGCAGTCAGGGTGGGGGGGTTTAACACAGCACAGCAGAATGGTTAGGGGATACAAGGAACAGTGTAATGGATACAAGAGGATGGAATTTACAAAATTGGGAGAAAGAGTCTGCAAGATGATCGGAGAGGGTACCGTATGGGGTCTCACTCCCAAACCGGATAAATGGAGTTGAGAATAGCTACAATGAATGTGAATGGACTGAATGATCCAGGCAAGAGACAACGAGTCGCATTAATGTTACGAACAATGCGGCTTAACATTCTATGTGTGCAAGAAACACACATAGAGGGGATCAAAGGCAGGCTCTTGGAGCAGTTAGGTTTTCGTCTTTTGGCATGTACTAGGCAGGGGACCAAAACCCGTGGGGTGGCTATCCTGACGAAAAGAAAGGATATAACAGTAAGACGGAAACTTGAGGATAAATGGGGCAGATGGGTATTAGTAGAGTGTGGGATGCCGGCTGAGATCTTTACTATATGTTCGATATATGGGTCCACGGAAGACGACCCTGACATTTTTGAGTTCCTGGATACAGAGCTGGCCTCCTGGTCTCCCTTGGTTATCATGTGTGGTGACTTTAACATTAACGGCTTGGGAGGATTGTGGGATGAAGGAGGAGATAGGTATCAGGGCCGGAAGAAAAAGTATTTAGAGCACTTTCTAGCCTGGTACGCAATAATGCATTGGTTGATATCTGGGATACACTGAAGCCGGATGATCCTGGTAGTACATTTTATTCAGCCCCACATAAATTAGTAGTCAGGTTGGACTACTTTCTTGCTTCTAAGTCTTTAGTTTCTCGATGCAGGATAGAAAAACTCCCCAGGGTAATGTCAGATCACAGCCCTTTAGTTTTAACATTAGATATGGCTGGGTTGGGAAGGCCTGTGAGATGTTGGACATTCGAAAGGGGACTTCTGAAGGACAACACATATATAAAATATATGAGAGAATGGATGACTGAATTTTGGGAGATTAATAGAGATACCGCCAGCGTGGGGATAGTATGGGATACCTTTAAACAGGAGTAAGAGGGGAAACTTTAAGTTATTGTCTGCATAGACAGAAACAAGACCGATTGCTGGACTCTATAAAAAGTAATAAAGTAAGAGAGGTAGAGGAGGAGCTTTGCCAGACAATTACCTTTGGGGTAGACCTAGATGGTATTTTACTCAGATTGGCCCTCGCTAAAGCAGATGCACAGGACCGATTGGCAGCCAAAGCGGCCACGACCTTTCTGGTTAAAAGGGAGCAGTGTCACGAACTTAGCGAAAGGGTAGGGCACACTTTGGCGATACGTATAAGGCAAAAGGAGGCAGCTGCAGAGATCAGGGAGATTGAAGATGGAAATGGGGAACTGATTAACGACACAGTGGGGATCCAGGAGGCCTTTAGGAGTTACTACAGTAAATTGTACTACGAAGATCAGGATAAGGACCCCTCGGATATTCAAAGTTATTTAGATGAGATTATCATAGATCCGGTGGATGTAACTGACAGAGAGGCATTAGACGCCCCATTTACGTCGGAGGAGATCTCTGAGGCTTTATTCAGTCTTCCATCGGGCAAAGCGGCTGGCCCCGATCAAATACCCTTAGAATTTTACAAGGTCTTTATTGATGCCATAGGATCTCAACTTATTGAGATGATTAAGCAAGTACAGACCGGGGGCTTGGCTCCAAAATCTTGGGCGGGGGCAGACATTGTGGTCTTTCTCAAAAAGGGGAAACCCCCTAGGCAGCCTGGGTCTTACAGACCCATTACACTGATGAATGGGGACGCAAAGATTTTTTCTAAGATTCTGGGTTCTAGGTTAGGAAAGATAATTTCCAGAATGGTTAGTCCGACTCAACACGGTTTTATTCCCGGGCGGGGGACGATACAACATATCCGCCAGGTCATAACGCTCTTTGATGCCGCGGCAGCCTCAGGAGACCCCATGGCGGTGCTATTTATAGATGCAGAAAAGGCCTTTGATCGGGTCTCCTGGGGCTACCTCTGGGCTGTTATGAGACGGCATGGTTTAGGGGAGGGGTTTATAAGAGCGGTACAGGTTATGTATGACTCTCCATCAGCCCGACTGAAGATTAATGGAGGATATACGGCCTTATTAGATATTAAGCGTGGCACCCGACAGGGTTGCCCTTGCTCTCCATTGCTCTTCGCAATTTATATCGATCCTCTTATTCGGAAGATGGAGGCAAACGAGTACATCCCCCCTATGAGATTTCATGCACTTGAATGCAAAACCTTAGCATACGCAGACGACATCGCGTTAGTCACCCCAAACCCGGTTATGGCTTTGAGAGCAATGGAGACAGAAGCGCAGAATTTCGGTCGGGTGTCAGGTTATGCTCTGAACAAACAAAAAACCCAAATAGTTAAGAATACGGTGGCAGTCTGTGCAGACACCCGAGTCACTGACTCTGCGGTGTATTTAGGGATAGAAATTACAGCTGATCTGGGGAACATAGTGGATAAAAATATGACACCAATAATCAACAAAGCCAGGAAAGACTTTGATAGGGTACACAATCTCCATTTATCATTAGTAGGGCGATGTAATGTTGTAAAAATGGTTTTTCTCCCAAAAATTCTTTATCTATTCAGGGGTATCCCACTAGAGGTCGAGAAAAAGTGGTTTAGTGCATTAGAGAATTTAGTGAACAAATTTATTTGGGCTCACGGGAAAACTAGAAGGGCAGCAAGGTTCATGTCATTACCAAGGGAACGAGGTGGTTGGGCCATTCCGGATTTTAAACTATATTACTGGGCCACTGCTTTCCAACACATGCGGGGATTACTGGGAGGAGAGGGCATAGCGGAAGGGCCTGGGGATGGCTCAATGAATCTGTACACATATCTTATTGGAGAAAATGCTCAGAGCTGTTTGGTGAAATTTACTGACCCAAACTATTTCAAAAGAACGCGTTTCAAGACACTACAAGCAGCATATAAAATTTGGGGAATATTCCGTAAAAAAATTGGTCTGGGCTGTTTGAATGCCTATACGAGATTATATAAAAACCCGACATTACCAGGGGAAATATTTGCAGACTCAACGATGGCAGAGTGGGAAAGATCGGGGATACAGAGGGTGGGGGATCTAATGGGACCTAGTGGTATAGCACAATTTGCCGATTTGCAGAAGACCTATGATATAGGTCGCAGCAATTTTTTTAAGTACTTACAAATTTGTAGCTTTTTTAGTAGTAAGACAGGGGGGAGTGCTGAATTTAAGGATAATAAAGTTATGGACATCATTAGGGCAGGGGAAGACTGCACCATACGAAGGTTATACACGGAGTTATCTTCCCTGAAATCGGATGATCTTGAGAAACACTGTGGAAAATGGGCAGTTAAACTTGATATAGAGCAATCCACGGTAATGGATTCTTTAGAAATGGGTCAAACACTACTATGCTCTGCCGCCTTACAAGCTCAGCATTATAAGACTGTATTCTCTCTGTATCACACACCGGCAAGGATTGCGCAGTGGGGGGGACAATCAGGAATTAGATGTCCACGGTGTAATAGTCTAGAAGCTGAGATTGTACATATGTTTGCAACCTGTCCCCAGCTGCAAAAATTAAGGAATGATATTTCAGAGTTTCTGGGTATCCATCTGGGTATCAATGTCTCCCTGATGCCATCGTTGATTTTGCTGAGAGTTATAAATGGGGATAGGCTCAACACGAATGGGAGTTTTATGTTCGTTACAATGTCGGTGTTGAGAATTTGTATAGCAACAGCTTGGCTTGATAGAGATCCTCCAGTGTTTCAACAGTGGCTTAACAGATTGCTATCTACCTTTAATTTTGAAAAAAATATATACGAAAGAAAGTGGAAAAAGGGCAGGCAACGTGGTAGATGTATTTGGGACCCTATATACAAACTGAAGGATAACGCTTAGTAGAGGCATTTTTTTTTTTTTTTTTACTTGGACAGATACCTTCTTGTTTATACCTCTATAAGCTTCATTGTAGGCGCCCTCCCTCTGTTTTTTTTTGTTTTTTTTGTTGTTAATAAGCTAAATTGATGTATGTCGCTGCAATATGAGTTTATGATAACAGTATTGTAAAGTATATTCTGAATTAAGTTAAATCCTGTTTTTATAATAATGTGATTTATCTGCTGTGCTGTGAAAAAACTTTAAGAAAAAAAGAAAAAAAAAAAAGAAATGATATATAAAACAATGGGAGACAACATCATTTTAATAGTATCAAGTCTACCCCACCATGAAAGATACAGGGGGTGCCATTTAGTTGTGAGGGCTGTTAGATTATCAATACATTTCTCAAAGTTTACATGTAGAGAAAACTTGATCGATGAAGTAAACCACATACCAAGATATTTAATTTGTTGAGGATTCCAAGTAAAACCAGAGACCGCAAACTCTTCTTTAAAGGTGAACTTAGTAAGAGGTAATATTTCAAATTTTTCATTATTTAATTTGTAACCAGATACTAATGAATAAGATTCAATCAGTCCACTTCTTATCAACATCTATGTCACCCCCCCTTGCCAAACTAATAAGTTAATTCAGGCTCACGCTTACATCATACACCAATGACACACAAATTGTTGTGTCATTGGCGACCCAGTGTAGGGGTGTGGCAGCAAGGTTGTGCGATTGCATGAGAGCTGTGGGCCATCGGATAGCAACAAACTGCCTCAAACTGAACTCAGCGAAGTCTGAGGTGTTGGTGTTTGGTGCCCAGCCCTCTTTCTGGACCTCACTGGTGGCCTTCTGAGTTTAGCTCTTTGCCTTCTCCGGTTAGATGTGTTAAGAACCAGGGAGTTCTTATAAACAACAAACTCTCATACATGGACCAAGCCAATGCTGTACCTCGGCTGCTTTCTTTGCATTAAAAATGATTACGAAAAAAATACAGTTTATATTGGGTCTTTGCAAAAAACAGTTGTCACCTCTCTGATCCTTGCAAAGATTGATCATTTTATTGGACTTTTCCTAATGCCCATCAGCAGGTCCTTCATACATTGCAATCTGTTTAGAATGCTGCTGTTCAGGGGTAAACAGCATTACAACGAGGCTGTTACCACGAAAGTTGTTACATTGCATGCGTAACAACGCATGCGATGTAACAACGACTACCATTACAACGCAAACCATTATATCGCATGCGCTTTTAAAACGCATGAGATGTAATGGTTATTCACATTGTTGTGAGAAAACTGGGCAGTTCAGTTTCCTCACAACAACGTGCCCCGCCCCTCTGTCGACGCTGGAACCAGGAGAGAGGAACCACGAGGAGAGAGAGGTAAGGGGGATTGTGCTTGGGGTGGGGGTTACTTTTTAAGGGTTTAGGGTAGTGTCGAAGTAGTGTAGTAATGTTTGTGTAGTGTAGGGTTGTGTGTAGGGGGAGGGTCGTGCTGGGGGTAGTGTCTTAGGGTTTAGGGTAGTGTTGTGGTGTTTGTGTAGTGTAGGGAAGGGAAGTGTTTTTGGGTTTAGGGTAGTGTCGAGGGGGTCGTGCAGGGTAGTGTTAGAGTGTAGGGACAGAACTGGGGGTAGGGGGAGGGTCGTGCAGGGGGTAGAGTTTTAGGGTTTAGGGTAGTGTTGTGGTGTTTGTGTAGTGTAGGGTAGTGTTTTAGGAATTAGTGTAGTGTCGGGGGTCATGCAGGGTAGTGTTAGAGTGTAGGGACAGGATTGGGGGTAGGTGGAGGGTCGTGCAGGGGGTAGAGTTTTAGGGTTTAGGGTAGTGTTGTGGTGTTTGTGTAGTGTAGGGTAGTGTTTTAGGAATTAGTGTAGTGTCGGGGGTTGTGCAGGGTAGTGTAGTGTTATTGTAGGGAGAGGACTGGGGGTCGGGGGAGGGTCGGGGAATTAGTGTAGTGTCGGGGGGTTGTGCAAACGTTTACCATGAGTATACCTTTACCACGCATGCCTTGGCGTTGAAATGGCATGTGTGGTAAAGGTATAGTTGTGGTAAAATTTTGCGTTGAAATGGTACTTGTTGTACTTGACATCGCGTAGTAATACCCGCGTTGTAAAGGCATGCGTTGTATTTCTATGCGATGTAACGAGTGCTATTCCTGTTCAGGTGATGTGTAAAATTCCAAGGCATCAGTCTGTCACCAAACATGTGTCTAAACTCCATTGGCTCCCGGTCAGACAGCAGATTACATTTAAGGCTTTGTGCACCGTGCTTCAGGCACTGCATGGGACAAGCCGTGACTTCCTGAGGAGGAGTTTTATTGGTTACAATCCCAGTCGGTCCTTGCGCTCTGCTTCAACCAATTTGCTGGTAATTCCCAGATTCCGGTATGCAAATTGGGGAGGCTATAGTTTTGTGCTCGGTGCATTTAGGACATGGAATGCTCTTCCATTACACATTAAAACCCTGCGCACTCTGTTGGCCTTCAGAAAGGCGTTGAAAACATTGCTCTTCTCTTCAACTTTCATTCTTGGCTTCTCTCCAGCTTCTGTTTACTCAACTAGCACCAAGACGCCCTTTTTGGGTATACAAGCTCTTTATAAGATTCTCTAACATAACATAACATAACATAACATAACATAATATAATGTTGCTTCATTTAAAAAAAAAAAAAAAAGGCTTATACAGTAGAAACAAGTGAAATGACTTGCCTCTGAAGTCATTAATAAAATTGTCACACCAAAAGGGGTGTGATTCAATAACTCTAATAAAGGCCAATCAATGCAGTAATATAATCTAAGGTGCTAAAGTGGAACAATCCAAAATACACTTTCTTAATGTAAAAGTTCGTACCTCAGCTAAAAGAAAAGGGGAAGACAGCGACACTTGCAGCAGGGCAAGAAGTCCAGGCTAAACTAAAGCGGTTTTCTACAGCCTGCTTTTCCAGAGAGGATGCAACAAAGATGAAGCTGTGGAGAATTATGGGACCCGGCCACCACTGCCTCACCACCACTACCCTATTAGTGCTAGTAGCTAGGCAGGAGATGCTTTAATGTTGGTCACATGGCTCCTGTCTCAAGACCTATGCACTCTCTCGCCCACATAAATTAGGGGCTGTAGGAAATTGGGTTACTGGTTGAGGGGGGTGAAACCCTAGTCAAGCAGTAACCACAGTTTCTGTGAGGGTGAAGTAACAAGCAAACTCCAAATTAACCTGTGCTTTAACCTCATGTAGCTTGGTGCAAAGCAGTCAGGTTTAGCTTAGAGGCAATGCGTAAAGTACTTATGCAGCACTTTAAATAGTATTAAAGTGAAAACAAAACACAAGAAAAATGCCACACCAATTTAGAAAAAGAATAACATTTAATAAATTATTTGACATCAAAATGACAAAAATCCAGTCAGTAGAACCTGGGATGTGCAATTTTCTGTTTGAATATCTTTATTAAACTTTTAAACTACATAGTGTATAGTATTCAGGGTATGCATATAACATGTCATGGTTTAGTGTTCCATAGAGTGAAGAAGAGAAAAAAAAGATAGAAGTAAGAGATGTACGAAACAAAAAGGAAGTGGAAAGGGAAACAAGGCTGTCAGTACCCATTGAGATGGGTAGAGAGAGGTCCTGTCTAGAAGGGTCACACCATTGGCAAGAGTCTAATAGACATGGATTTGACATTGCCCTCCAGGGCAGGGCGAAAGCACAAAGTCTGTCCATGATGTATTGTCTTATGTAATGTGTATCATATCAGGCAAGGTACATACCCCAGATCTCATCAAACTTTGCCATTTGGTCATTCAACCTATAGACCACACGTTCGTGTGAGGTCACAGATGCCATGGTATCATGCCATTTTTCTTCTGCTGGTGATTTGGGGGATTCCCAATGACACAGTATGAAAAGGTTAGCTACACCCAATGCCATGTTGAGTAGGCCTGGGCATGAAATTCCGCTCCGCTCGCCGAGTTTGCGGAATTTTTCCTACTCCATGTAGCGCGCAGAGTTCCATGGAGCAGATTTTTTTCCTCACTCGCTCTCGCCAATGTTAAGTTGGCAAGCGCAAGCAAGTAAAATCTTACTCCAGAAACCCTCCTGGCAATATTTCTCAATCCGGGCAGTTGCGGATGGCCGCTACAGCTTGAGTTGAGAAACCATCCGTTCGCATTGAGGAAGCTGCTGCTCGAGTAGAACATTTACTCGAGCGGCAGAAAGAAGCAGCGCCCTCTTGCACTGCGCATGGTGCCATTGGTGCTGAATTTCTAGCGGGGGACATACACCCAACGTTAAAAATCAGCACGAACGGCACAACCTAATGCACTCCGCCGCTTGCCGCGCTCCGCGTAGTGCGGCAGACGTTTTTGGCCACATTGCAGAGTTACGCATAGCAGGACTCCGTGAACTCCACTCAGGCCTAATTTTGAGCCATTTTTTTTTGTGTGAGTGGTGGCACCCACTATGTCCTGTGTATCATGCAGAAGTGCAAGTTCTAAGGAGGGTAGGATGGCAAAATCTTTGGCCTTTTGAAGATGTTGCCACATTTGCGTCCAGTACAGCTGCAAAGTTGGGCATGACTAGAGAATGTGCACTATAATGACACGTTGATGTAGACATCTCCAACAGTGTGCGTGTGGTGCCAGTTTGGCCCTGTTGAGTTTGTATGGGGACCAGTGCCAATTGTGTAGTATTTTGTAGAAACTGAAGTTCATGCCCTTGACAAAAGCCTGCGTGAGGCTGGTTAAATTCAGCTCGCACCAGTCTTCTTTCGTATAAACTTAGTCTAGGGTAGAGGTCATCAAACTGTGGGGCACACCCCCTGGGGGGGCGTGGATGGGTTCCCATGGGGGCGCAAATGCCTCTGCAAGTACACGTAAATGAAGATCGGCTGGAAGTGCGGTGATGTTTATTTGCTGCATTTCCAGGCTGTCTTCATTTACTCTGAAGCGCTGTGTGGCCGGAGGTCAGTGAGTGTGCTGCTGTGGGCTCCGCTGGGCAGTGTCTGGAGTCTTATCTCCGGCACGCCCGAGTTTTTCACAGGTCTTTAAAGACCATTTGCATATTTGCATACCTTTGTAAACTAGTTACCGAGGCTTAGTTATTTTCTGGTTCCAGTACCCCCTGGGCCCCCACTCTGCATATTCCTTACATTTGTATTTTACATTTACTGCTGTAGTGTGAAAATGCATTTCATAAAAAGGAATATAAAGTAGGGTTGGCAATAGAAAAATGCCAGCCATGTGTTGTTTAAAGAGCCTGCAAAGAGCTTGTCTTGACACTAAATAGGGTTATAAATAAAAAAAGTATGTATTCATTTGTAATGTGACTTTTCTGTCTTTGTTCCCTTTAATTATCAGTCATGAATCATTCAGGCCGCCCTAGAACACAATTAAAAGTGCTTTCTATTTATATTTGCTGTTCGAAGTACGCACAGATAAGTGCTGAAAATACGGCTTTAGGTGACTGTTTATTTTTGTACCGTCTGCGACATCAAATAATGAGCTGGCAATCCTAATCATAAAACTGGAAGTTTGTTGCAGGATCAGCACATTATTTATTTCCTCCACCCTCGATCCCTGATTAATGCCAAAATAGCAATAGTTTAACTTATATCTGAAACCCTACGCCACCGTCAATAACATGCTGAGTTACTTCAAGTGTCTGGGAATGCACCCTGCATTCAGACAACTCACTCCTCATTCTCACCCTTCACTTTCACGCTCACCCTGCACTCACAGCTCATAGTTATGTATTTCCCGCATTTTCCACATAATCCATCATCTGCTGCATAATTTGCAGATTAAAAAAAATAACTTGTTTCTAGCTCAAACGGTTCAAAAGTTACTAAAAATGCAGCAACACGTTACCTTGCAGTGGAAGGCCCTTTCTAAAGGTTGACTGGTCACCTTTCTGTTGCTTATTGCTGTATGTGGGTGTTAATGTGGTACTTATGAGGGGCAATAAAGGCCAGTACAGTGTTAACAAGTGTAAAAATTGCAAACTAATGCAGTAATGCTATCACAAAACATGCAGCATAATTCGCCTTTGCTTGCTGCATAATTTAGTCAACCATGCTGCATAATTTGGCCTTCTCCTGCCGCATAATTCCAGTGGACCTGTTTATAGTGCTATGAGGTCCCAGCCTGTGGAAGAAAGCACTGTGAATATGTAAGTCATTATTTTAAAACAGTATTTCCATACTCTAAGCTAGGCTGCTGCAAAATGATGCAGTGATTGAGATAAAACAAGTTCTTACAAAATATACTTTTTAGTAATAAATAATCAAACTGTATCTAATGCAGACATTTTTGTAAGTGTCTCCACTATTCCAGATCTCATCTGATAACACCCTTACATTACATCTCAAAAGAATACATCTTTGCCACCATGAAGTTTTAAGCAGAGCCACTGGAATTGTTCAGCAGAAGAGGACCACATTATGCAGCAGGTTTGACTAAATTATGCAGCAAGAAAAGGTAAATTATGCGGCACAATGCGCCACATTTTGTGGTTAACATTACTTCATTATTTTGTCATTTTAACTCAAGGTAACGCTGTCAGGGGAAATATTTCACCTCATTAGTACCAGTTTAACACCCAAATACAGCAGTAAGCAACTACAAGATTACCAATCAATCTTTGCAAAGGGCCTTCCACTGCTCCGGAACACTTCGTCATGCTTTAAGTAACTTTTGTTCCATTTGAGCTAGAATCAAGTTTTTTTTTTTTTATCTGCAGATTATGTAGCAAATGCAGTAAACTGATAATTATGTGGAAAACACTGCTGCTGCAGAAACTCATAATTCCAGTGGCCCAGCTTTAAGTGACTCAATCAATTAATGGCTGGTAAGAAGGCTGGTTTCTTTTTTAACTTTCTGCACTACCACCACACCCTTCGATTTCAGGCAGAGGCACCTCAAAGTCAGTATTAACCATTCAGGGGCAGTTTTTTTGTGAAAGCTGAGTCCATGGGGTGGCAGGTAGAAGGCCAGCAGGGTTGCATTCAGATGCAGAGCCCTAAGCCTCTCGATCCCTGGGGCCTCACAGTAATGGTCTAGGAGACAGAGGAAAGGAGCGCGATTCATAGATATTGTCAAAGAGAAAGCCCAGAATAGGGAGCACTGTATAGGGACTAAATTTTATGTTTACAAATGGCCAGAGACAGCTTCTTCAGAAAGATACCCCAAAGAAGGGGACAATATAAGTGTTTTTTTTTTTTTAAAGGAACATTCATTAGTGAAGCTGGTACTGCTGCCAAGTGTATAAGTGGCCACTGCTGGTTATCATTAATGAAGCAGATGCAGCAGGACTGGGGCCCAGGGATTTGAGGGGCCCACTGCATCACAGTTATGACTGTCTATTTTTAAAAAAGGGGCATCAGAGCTTATTTTCCTTTCAGGCATTAGGACCGAGGTGATGATCTGTCATGGTGGGGAAGTGGTAAAAGATGCAGGAGAGATAGCCTGCTACTCAGGACTGCAGTTATCATTAGTGCAGCAGGTGTAGTTGTATTGGGGTCAAAGAGTGTGAGGGGCTCACAACACCCCAATTATGGGGAGCAGTTTGTTTGGGATAATATCTGTTTTTGTTTGATGCATTTGCTGTTTTATAAGTCTCATATTTAGTGCGGTTCATAAGCTATAGAAAAAGTATTCCTGAAATCATCTCATAAGCCCCGCTACCTGCACGCAGCCATGTCCCTCCCGCTCCCCCAATCCCTGCCAAAAAGGTTTGGGAGGGGGGCCCGACTGCAAAACATTTTGCTTAGGGGGGGGCTCAGAGTAAAAAAGTTTGAAGACCTCTGGTCTAGGGGATGCTGCCAAATCTTGTGGAGGTATGCCAAGGTCGATTTTGAAAACATAGCATCAATCAGAGTTTCATACAGCCCTGACACACTAGCTTTGTGTGAGTGTCCCATCTGACCAGGTAATCATGGAGAGTAGAATTTCTGAAGGTGAAGGATGGGTTGTACAGCTTGCTAGAAAGGCAAGCTTTCAATTGCAAGTATTTCAGGAATTGGGAGGAGTCATTTTTTAAAATATATTTTTATTTCCCAAAGGGACAAGAGTATACAAAATAGCTTCATTTCGTTATAGAACAAATATCATATAGAAAAAAATAATTCCATTATATTACAACCATCATATTGAAAAAATGCATTTCATTACCTTTAAAGACCTGCTAAATCATAAGGCATCCTGAACAGGGCCATTCAGTTGATATAAAAAGTCGCCCCCGCAAAAGCCAATGGAAAATGGGCAGTTTGTTCCCTTTCCCACAGGACAGTAGTATATCCAGAGCCCAGCCAGGTCAATCCATTACTGACTATAGCCAATCATGCACTAACCAATCCTCGTATCCTAGCCAGCCAATCACCCACTTAATCATGGGGGACCAGATCTTCTTCCCCGCATTTTGGCCTCCTTACCCTTACAGTTATATAAGGATCTTCCCAGAAATACCCATTAATCGCCCCAGCCATGCCTGGGTCTAGGAGGCTCTGCATTTTTCCACATCATTGCAACTAACAATTGAGCTTCTGCCATTGATGTAAAGATAAAATAGGTCTGAGACATATCTCTTTCACATGGTTATCGTAGGTGAGAAGCATCATGAGTGAGCTAATACGTATCTCTTTCCCAAATAGCTTCCTCCAAAATGTCTTGATACCTTCCTTCACTGACTGTAATTTCTTACAGCTATAGAACAAGTGTATCAAATCAGCCGGGCCCTCTGAAACACCTAGGACATTTATCATCTTTCATTTACCCCATCCAAACAACTTTGCAGGAGAAAATTATAAACTGGAGACCGTTTTATAATGCTGGGCTCTCACATTAAGGAAAGGTGAACCTTCATTCATAGTCAAATAGATATATATAGATCTGCTTCCCCCTCCCCTAACTTCCTTGCACAGCTAGATTGTACCTTCTTGAGATCATCCGAGACTGTATCCATCAAGAGGTTATGAACTTGTCCTATCCTGCAGTCTGGCCGACATTATTGCGTCTAAGGGAGGATTATTTGCAGGGACAAAACACCTACATTAATTTGACTAAAAAATTCCCTTGCCTGTAAGTACTTAACAAAAGAGCTGACCCCTATTCCAAAATCTTGCCGCAATTCCATAAATGAGCATAATTGAGCAGCAGAATATGTTATGTTCTGTTATGTTATGTTAAAGATATTTGTCGAGCGCACGTTCACCGGACGGTTTCTTGGCGCTGGAGTGGAAGTTAGGCAGCAGCAGAGGAGAGAGCCTAGTTGTCATATGCCTGGGAGAACAACCAGGTCTTCAACTGTTTTCTGAATATTGCCCAGGAGGTGACCGACCTCAGCTCCACAGGAAGCGAGTTCCAGAACTGAGGGGCTAAGACTGCAAATCGGGAGCCACCATGTTTCTTGCGTTTAAAAGTGTGAGTGACTAACAGATTCAGATAGGAGGATCGTAGGTTTCGAGTGGGAGCATAGCGTAGAATCTTGGAAGAGATGAAGGCTGGACTGTTGCCATGAAGAGCTTTGAAAATAGTGCATCCCAACTTAAATACACAACGCATAGCCACTGGGAGCCAATGGAGGCTTTTCATCAGTGGTCTGACGTGATGCCATTTAGGTTGGCAAAAGATCAGTCTAGCAGCCTGAATCTGGACTAGCTGGAGGCGTCTGAGTTGGTAAGCCGGGATGCCTACATAGAGTGAGTTGGCATAGTCCAGTCGGGAGATGACCAAGGCCAAGATCACTAAGATCAGGGCTTCCCGAGACAGAAATCTGCTAATCTTCTTAATTCTATGCAGTTGAAAGAACCCAGCAGAGACCACCGAGCTGATCTGAGCCTTCAAAGACAGGTCATTGCTTATCACTATACCTAAGCTTTTGGCGGAGCTAACTGGAAGGGGAGGGTTGCCCAGGATAGCAGGCCAAAAGTTAGAGTTCCATGGATTTGCGAGCCCGCCGGTGAGGATCAGCTCAGTTTTATCAGGGTTGAGCTTCAATTGATTTTCGTTCATCCAATCACTTATGAAAATCATGGTGTCTTGAAAATGAGACACAGAGGAAGGAGAGAGATTAATGTCGAAGACCAATTGAAGATCATCAGCATAATTATATGTCCCAACTTTTCTTTCTCGCAGGGAGGAGATTAGAGGAAGGAGGTACAAATTAAAGAGAAGCGGGGAAAGAGAGGAGCCCTGGGGACCCCACAAGTCAATTCCTTTTTCTTAGAGGAGAAGTTGGCAAGACGTACCGATTGAGACCGGTCACTGAGGAAGGAGGAGAGCCACTTCAGAGCCAGACCCTAGATCCCGGCATTGCTGACACGGTCAATCAGGATGTTATGATCGACTGTGTCAAACGCTGCCGACAAATCCAGGAGAACCAGGGCCTGGGTGAGGCCTCTATCCGCCCCCCCTCTAAGATCATCCATAACTGTCAAGATGACTGACTCTGTAGAGTGGGCGGGTCGAAACCCAGCCTGGTGAGAGTCCAAAACATGGGACTGTTCGACAAAAGAGCTGAGTTGAGTCGAAACGTATGCCTCTAGAACCTTACCAAGGTAAGGTAATAAGGAGATCGGGCGGTAGTTACTAAGAATAGAAGGATCCGCGCCTGGCTTCTTTAAAATGGGGATAATTTCCGCACTTTTAAAAAGGTCAGGAACAATGCCAGACTTAAGTGAAATGTTAAGAAGAGAAAGTGGGGGATCCGGGCATTTAGTAAAAACTTCCTGAAGGACGTGGGGGGGACAGCAGTCAGTTGGGGAACCAGAGCCAACTTTTTTAAGTAAGCCTAGAAAGGTCTCCTGAGAAATGGGGGGAATCAAGATCAGCTGAGACGGAGATCTATGAATGTTGGGAACGTCTGTGAAGGAGGCGGAGGTTGGAATACTAGCCTTAATGGCAGTGATTTTCTCCATAAAATATGAGTTGAGGGAATCACAGAGGGACTGTGAAGGGGTCGGTTTCAGCGTAATTCTGTCTGGTTTAGAGAGCTCATTTACTATAGAAAAAATGTCTTTAGACTTGTTAGCTGAGTTTAGAACCTTCTTAGAGAAATAGTCTGCCTTAGTTTGGAGAATGGAATTTTTGTATTCTTTCATCAAGTTAGTATAAGTGGTCCTATCTTCTACAAGATAATGAAGTCTCCATCTGCGTTCTGCTTGTCTCAACGCCAGCTTCTTAGTCTTTAGATCATCAGAGAACCACCGCTGTGCGTCGTGGGGTCTCAGAATCTTAGTTGGCTTAAGAGCGGCGACACAGTCGCATGCGGACTCAAGCCATAACTTGAGGTTCACTGCCTGTGTTTGAACCGATTCCGATGCAGACGGGGCCGTAGCGGTTGAAAGTGAGCAGAGGTAATCAATATTAGCACTTCTTCAATTTCTGGACATGCAGTTCTTTATCAATTGGGTTTTAGTGGACCGAACATCGGAAAGGGTAAAAGAAATAAAATGATGATCCGACCAAGTACAAGGGAAAATCCGGGGGGTCGAGATCGCCAGGTTAGCTGTCCAGACTTGGTACAGCGTGTGCCCCCTTATGTGAGAAGCTTCGCGCACATGTTGGGTGCAATTCATTCCGGACAGAAGATCTGACAGCTCTATTGAGCTGGCACTCTCCTGGTCGTCATGGGGCCAATCATTAAAGTCACCAATAATGAGGAGTCGGGCGTGGTTGATGGCTAAGTGAGAAATCATTTCACCCAGTGCTTGGGGAAAAGTAGGCATATAATAAGGAGGTCTGTAAAAAAGGGCACAAGTGAAAGATGACTGGGGTGATTGAAATTTAAGAACTAAACTGTCAACAGAGGGAAAACCGGTGACCCCTAATGACTTAAACTGGTGATCCTTATGGATGATAGCTGCAACACCACCCCCCATTTTCCCTGGGGGATGATTAGTTTGCAGGATGTAGTAATTATCTGGTACTGCCGCTAAGATGTCAGGGGCAGACTCTTCAGTAAGCCATGTTTCAGTAAGAAGAAGTATGTCTGGCTTTTCAGACTGTAGAAGTTGATAAATTTCGAGTTGGTGTTTCACCATAGACCGTGTATTCAGATACATGACTAAAAGACCCATTGTTTCCTTGCTCTGGGAAGTATCGAGGGCATGCAATATTGTGGGGAGGAGGAAACAAAATTGTGCAAGATTTCCGGGTGAATGAGTCTCTGCTTAAAAATACCCGATTCATATAAACTGAGACGGATATTATCAGCTAATGTATACTTTCCATACACCTCTTTCAGCTCCATGGCCGAGTAACTCACAAAATGGGCATAGTGGCTGGCCCCTGGACCCGTACGGCCGCGGACGGGCGCAGAAGAGCCCCCATCTGCCTAAATACACGTCAAAGCCGGCAGGCAGGAAGTGAGGGAATACAGGGGAGGAGTCGCGTCCCCTCCGTTCAATCGGCACTAATGAGCCGTGACGGACCGGGGGACGGCGAACATAAGGAGCCAAGAGTAAGTAAATCGCAGCAAATACAAGAAGTCACAATTTTAAAAACGATAAGAAGTAAAACAGTTAAAAAATGCCAATTAGCTTTAGCCTCACGGCGCCAGCTTCTCACCACTGCGCGGCCGAGCCCCCATCTGCCTAAATAACGTCAGAGCCGGCAGGCAGGAAGTGAGGGAATACAGGGGAGGAGTTGCGTCCCCTCCGTTCAATCGGCACTAATGAGCCGTGACGGACCGGGGGACGGCGAACATAAGGAGCCAAGAAAAATCACAGCAAGTACAAGAAGTCACAATTTTAAAAACGATAAGATGGTCCCCTACCTTATTGAGACTGGATTGCCTTCCCATTATGCCATAAAAGTTGGTCAGAAAAAATGGGGACTGCTACAGGGGAATATATCTACTGAATCGCTTGATCTTTATCAGTTTTCAACCTAAGCTCCAGACTCTCCAAACGGTGATCACAAACTTAAACCGCACTTTTTAAAAATAGCTTGCCTCAACTTGCCTGATAAAACAGCCCTAAGCTGCTTTACCAAGTGCAAGCTCATATATAACAGATGGGGCTGGTCATATCCCTGATCTTCCATATTGCCCCTTTCTGAAGAGAACAGTACCCCATCTATTGCAAGATGGCTGCCCAATAATAAAACAAGAAACTGGGAGCAGCACAGCCTCCCCGTTCATGTGGAAGAGTTAAACATTTGATGGATCGCCTTAGCTTCTTATATTGCCATATAAAATGTATGCAATAGAAGGCCATCATCGCTAAAGGGGAAAGGCAGGAGCCTACAACCCCCAGAACTGCTTGCGGCCAGCCCGCCGCCTCTGCACACGTCACTTTCGCTCCCGGAGGTGCTATTTTAGCAGCTAGGGGCTCCCACAACGCGGGAAGCCCGTTATCGCCAAAGGGGAGAGGCAAGAGCCTACGTCCCCCAGGACTGCTATGGCCAGCCCGCCGCCTCTGCACACGTCACATTCGTGCCCGGAGGCTCTATTTTAGGAGCTCGGGCTCCCACAACGCGGGAAGCCCATCATCACCAAAGGGGAGAGGCAAGAGCCTACAACCCCCAAGACTGCTTGTGGCCAGCCTGCCGCCTCTTCACACATCATTTCACTCCCGGAGGCGCTATTTAAGCAGCTCGGGGCTCCCGCAGGGCGGGAAGCCCACCATCGCCAAAGGGGAGAGGTAGAAGCCTACAACCCCCAGCACTACTTGCGGCCAGCCCACCGCCTCTGCACACATCACTTTCACGCCCGGAGGCGCTATTTTAGCAGCTCGGGGCTCCCACAGCACGGGAAGCCTGTCATCACCAAAGGGGAGAGGCAAGAGCCTACAACCCCCAGGACTGCTTGCGGCCAGCCCGCCACATCTGCACACGTCACTTTTGCACCCGGAGGCGCTATTTTTGCAGCTCGGGGCTCCTGCAGTGTGGGAAGCCTGTCATCGCCAAAGGGGAAAGGCAGGAGCCTACAACCCCAGGACCGCTTGCGGCTAGCCTACCACCTCTGCACACGTAACATTCATGCCCAGAGGCGCTATTTTAGCAGCTCGGGGCGCCCGCAGCGCGGGAAGCCCATCATCGCCAAAGGGGATAGGTAGAAGCCTACAACCCCCAGGACTGCTTGCGGCCAGCCCGCCGCCTCTGCACACGTCACTTTCGCGCCCAGAGGTGCTATTTTTACAGCTTGGGGCTCTCGCAGCGCAGAAAGCCCGTCATCACCAAAGGGGAGAGGCAGGAGCCTACAACCTCCAGGACTGCTTGCAGCCAGCCCGCTGCCTCTGCACACGTCACTTTTGCGCCCGGAGGCACTATTCTAGCAGCGCAGGGCTCCCGCAGCACGGGAAGCCTGTCATCGCCAAAGGGGAGAGGCAGGAGCCTACAACCCCCAGGACTTCTTTCAGCCAGCCCGCTGCCTCTGCACATGACACTTTTGCGCCTGGAGGCGCTATTTTAGCAGCTCGGGCTCCCGCAGCACGGGACGCGCACAGACGAGCCCGGGCCAAGGGTGGGTCCGTCCTTGCCCGGAAGAGGCCGGGCTGGGCCACCCCCCTGACTACTGCCCTAGGAGGATTTCCCTCTAAGAGATTTTGGGCTGGAACAGGACACTGTGGGGCATATTCTCAAGGAGTCATCGCCGATTTATCGGCACTTTAGCGCGCAAAAGTGGCGATAGATTTATCGCCCCATTCACAAGCTGGTGCAAACTGCCGACATCGCCAGTTTTCCTGCGATAGCAACCGCAAAAAACATCACCACGGATGAGTGCGACAACTAACGCTAATGATATGCAGAGTAGGCGTTCCCGTGCAAAAACACACGAAAACACCACTTTGTGAGAATTCAACGACTAAACAGATCTGCGATGCGAACCAAGAACAGGCGATAAGGCGCGTTAGCAGCAGGGATTTAACACCTGCCTTTTGCTGGTGTTAAGGAGGACGACTACCTGCAGTATGAAAGGGAGCCCAGCCCATAGCCACATCTAAAGACCAACAGATGCCATGGAGCTACTGATCATGCAGCTCGGAGAACCAAGAGGGCCACAACACCCACCGCCACCACTCCCAGGCCCCCCCCCGGACCACCCCCCCACCGGATTACCACCTAGGCAGTGCAGGACAGCGGACGACCCTAAAACGCACCAGCCCCATAGACTCAACGCCAGAGGAAGCCATTGGCCAACAGAGGCTCAAAAGGACAACCATCCTCCGCATCCTGACCCACATTGCCCACAGGCTGACGGTACCAACACAGCGGACAACCTACATCCCCCCGCAGACAAAGCTGCTGGCTGTGCTGCACCTGTTGGCCCCTGGTACCTTCCAACCAACAACTGCCAGAGTAGGAGGAGTCTCACAGCCGGCCCCATCAAACTCCCTCACACATGTCATGGATGCATGTCCACAAAAGCAACGGCGGGCCCCTGTATCCGCACCACACGATAGTTCCAATTCGTAGTGTACCTGCACAACCAACCCCAACGCCAGCCGTGCTAGACGCCTCCGTGCCCCAGACCCAAGATCGTAGTAACCGAAATGTGGGTGCGCCAGGTCATGAAGTCCAGTAGTCAACAGTAGTGTAAAAACAGAACTTTATTACAAATACACAAACAAACAAAACGAAAAGCTCAGCCAACGCGTTCCATTCCCAACGGGGAACTTCAGCAGGGCAACGTGTCTTCAGAAACCTGTGGGAGAAATGGTGACAATGGTCAAACTCCCGTATAGTCACATGCCTAATCTGGTACAGTGTACTGCACTTGGACAAACCGGAATGCTCACAGGCATGATAAACCATGAATGAGAAGAATGTAACAGAAGTTTGTGTGGCCGTAACCGTCGTAGGAATGAAGAGGAAGGTAACGGCCACACGAACTGCTGTTACGGTCACATCATGCAGGACTCATCATACCTGAAAGCATCACGGTGTGTGTCAGCTCGATACCCCTGCCCCTCACTCCCCCCACACTGCACAGGAACATCTTGAGCCAACGCAAGGGAACGACGCCATAGCTGGCGTCACGCACGTGTTGGGGGCAATTCACAGCACACGTGTACGACTTGTGCCCCCTGCCGACACTGCACACAATCACCGCAACAGCAACCACACGCATGCCATCACTGTGCATACAAAAGTGGACCACCGTGGCCTGTCCACCAATGTCGTCGCAAACACCCCAGGCAGTGTGCATGATTCCCAAATGTCCGCAAGTCCGCCACCAACCAGCGCTTTGAGGATGGCCTCCATGGAAATGCACTGCCCATCGGCAAGTACCAACTAAACACACCACACACCTCAACTCCACAATCCCCCAACTCACAACTGTGGGAATGCACATGTCACAAATCCACCACCAAAATGACTACTGCGTGTGTCTCAGTCTCCGCCACAAGCTGTCCATAGGCCTACACACATGTGGCCGACCACCTTCAACGGGCACATTCACATTGGAGACGAGGTGGCTATGTACCAACCCGCGCACATCACGTCATCGCATGCAGGGTCATGTCAGCAAGGGCGGCACCCCCCACCCAGCCATGAGTCCGCCGCCGTGACCGGTGGTGCCTGCGCGATCCTGTGCGCCTGCTGCACCCCAGCCCTGGTCCCCAGACCGGTCCTCCGCCCAGCGATGAATGGCCGCCCCTGTGCACCCAGGCCTCAATGCTCACCTGCCACCACCGGCGTGTCTCCAAGAGGGCCCACCACGTGCCGGTGCATCCTTCTCAGCCGATCGCTGGATTCCGGGCCACAGGCCCCCAGGGCACCCTGCGGCACCGCACCGCGGAGTCATGTGTGTGCTGACTGCTGCCTTCGGTGTGCACTACGGTCCAGCAGGACTCACAATTCAAATCGAACCACGATTAGCAGGACGGCTCATCGAGGCCTACGCATCATCGCAGGCTGCACACCCGCTCAGCTCTTCAGGTGCCACTAACCCTGTGCAACGCAAGTCATCGTCACGTGGCGGTAGGCCCCTGCCAGCCGCAGTGCAGCGGGTGCCACTAACCCTGTGCAACGCAAGTTATCGTCATGTGGCGGTGGGCCCCTGCCAGCCGCAATGCAGTGGGTGCCACTAACCCAGTGCGCCACAAGTCATGGGCCCTTTATGATTGAGCCTCGTGGTGCGGACGCCATCATGTCATCTCCGGCAGTGGGGAATGTGATGTGCTACGCCCCTTTTATTGGCAGGGTCACATGTCCTGTGACGCCTGTGCTGGATGGGTGTGGTGTGGGTGTTAACCCTCCCTCAGGGAGTGGCTGTGGCATGCTGACAACTAGACCAGTGATCAGCAGATCACTACAGGGAAGACCTGGGACATGTAGCTTTGCCGTCCCCCCCTCTGAGCGTAAGCGGAGTGGACTGGCCTGGCGTATGGCAGGCCAGTGTAGGGGTGGGAAGAATGACCCCGGGGCTCTGGGTGTGCTTCAAATCTGGGCTGGACAAGGAAGTAACTGATGCTTGTGTCTCTGTTGTAGTGTCTACGCCACCCAGACCGCAATCAGCAATGTTGCACCCTGTGACTCAAGTCCCACGACATGAGAAACATGGACGTAAGGGGGAATCACTGACCCTACATTCATCCATACTTTCATACTTGAATGATCAAAGATATGAAACATCTGTGCGATTCTGAATGTTTAAGTCACATCTAGTGGAGTGTTGCAGCTGGAGCAGTACAGGGCCATGCAAACCCCACTTCACATTATTGGCCCGTGGAGGGCCAGCCTGAGTCCTTCAGGGAATGACAAGTACATCGGAAGAGGAAGAGTTCAGTCCGCAGTCTGATCGCTGTGTCATTGGTAACCAAACAGAAAATGGCAGTCCATGTCGAGGTCCAAGGTGAGTGTCGTAGAGTGTATCGGGGGACAGTGGAAGGTGATGATGCAAAGGGCAGAACCAAACAGAAACAGGCCATATGGCGGAGATGAATGCTACTGCCTCCTCCTTACCAGTAAGGTTGATTCACCCGCATCTTCGTCCTCTGATGTCACATGTGCCTCACACGTGGGTGGTGGTGGAATGTCGGCTGCACTGTGTGCCACTGACACATCGGGGGCCGGAGGTGGATTGCCTGCCGCACTGTGTGCCACTGACACCACAGGGGCCGGAGGTGGATTGCCTGCCGCACTGTGAGGCACTGACACATCAGGGGGCAGAGATGTGGATGTAGAAGCAGCAGCAGCATTCATCTGCGCAAGGCCTTGAGGCAGCAATGCCATGACGATGTGCTGCAGGGCATGGAAGGTCCCAGCCACATCTCGCTGGTGTGCAGCCATGGCAGCCATTCTTTCTGCCGTCATCCGCTCCATGTTCTCCATGAGCCCCCGCATCTGTCCCAACTCCTGGCTGACATCGCTGGAGCCACTCTGACTGGACAGTTGTTCTTGTCTCAGTATCATGACTCCAGCGATGTCAGCCATGGATCATTGGAGAGCATGGAGCGGACTGTAGGTGTCCGTTAGGGACTGTAAGTGGTCCCTGATGGGAATCAGACACCCATGTATGACATCAAGTTTGGCTGCCATGAGGTCGAACCCCACCCGCACCTGATCAGCCATCTTCTCCTGGACCTCTAATACATGGCGTTGGAAGGCCATGTGTTGTTCGTGGGGGTCCTGGGAGATAGCCGGGGTGGTAGGTGCTTCCTGCTGTGTGGTCTGTGCAGGGGGTGGGGTCTCCTCGATGCAGCTGGGCTGCCCTGCTCCTGGAGGTGGGGTGCTGAAGCTGTCAATGAGGATTTGGAGGGCTTCGGTGTCGATGTTGGGGATGTCCTCATCGTCATCAGTGAAGAGTTGTTAGGGCTGCTCTGCAGGAGGTGTTGATTCTCCCTCTGCAATGTGAAGGGGAGATGCAGTATTACATTGTGTTCAAATGTATGTTGACGCATTGTACAAGTTCACATGCAGACTGCATGACAATGTACATTGTGACTGTTTAGGAGGAGCTGCCTATTTGATGCGGGACAGTAGACATTTCGTCAACATCACGGATATGTGTTTGTACTTGTACATTGACATCTCACATTTCCCTGCTATGCCAAATGTGATTGGCCAGTTTCTACACACAAGCGGCACCTGTTGTGTCCTTTGTCCTGTTGTAAATGTGTTGCAGTTTGTACCACATTGTTGTCAATGCTGATGTGCTCTGAATGTCATGTGTGTGTGCTGCATTTTGGGAGAGTCGTCCCTGCATCTCTGATTTTGCTGCCCCTTGTCCCTTTCAGGCGGTGTGCCTTTGACTTCTGTGCCCATACAGTACTGAGATGTTGCATACTTGGGTAAATTGAGCTCTTGGTGGGAGTTGGGACTCTTGGGTATGGTTTGTCCGCAGATGTCTTGTTGCCGTCAGGGGTTGTTTGTGCACGTGGATGTGTCAGTGTGTGACCTGCTCCTTTCCGGATGTGGACCACACTCAGCCACCTCGGTGTCGTGGCGTGCAACATGTCATGATGAGTGGCCTGCAGACATGCTCATCGTCATGCAGCGGCACCTGTTGTGTCCTTTGTCCTGTTGTAAATGTGTTGCAGTTTGTACCACATTGTTGTCAATGCTGATGTGCTCTGAATGTCATGTGTGTGTGCTGCATTTTGGGAGAGTCGTCCCTGCATCTCTGATTTTGCTGCCCCATGTCCCTTTCAGGCGGTGTGCCTTTGACTTCTGTGCCCATACAGTACTGAGATGTTGCAGACTTGGGTGAATTTGGGTCTTGGTGGGAGTTGAGACTCTGGGGCATGGTTTGTCCGCAGATGTGTTGTTGACGTCAGGGGTTGTTTGTGCAGGTGGATGTGTCAGAGTGTGACCTGCTCCTTTACGGATGTGGTCCACACTCAGCCACCTCAGTGTGGTGGCGTGCACCATGTCATGATGATCGGACTGCAGCCATGCTGATCGTCATGCAGTGTCACTTGCATTGTCAGTGTAGCTCACGGACCCGTAGCTTTGCTGGGTTCAGCACATGTGCATAGGTTGGTTGTGAGATAAGTGATGTGTGGGCGGGCCTCCTCCGGGCACATAGTCGACGGGGGCCTACGTGCTGTTTCTATGTGTGCTGCAGTGTGCCAAGGGGATCAGGGACATGATCCAGAGTCATTGTGGGTGTGCACTGTGCTCCGCTTGATTGTGCATGTGTGCCATTGTGCCCATCTCCCCCCGTCCCCCCAGTCCCTGGTCGTTACTCACCCTGTTGCAGTTGTGTCAGGTCATGTTGAGCAGTGTCCGGTCCCTCAACTCCTGCCACCGTCTCCCCACTGATGACTGTGGACACCATTTCCTCCATCTCATCCAGCTCCTCCTGTGGCGCTGGACTCCCACCTCCAGTCTGCATTGCTGCCTTCTGGTTGTTGGCGAGTTTCTGCTTGGTCTTGCGCTTCATATCATTCCAGCGCCTCTTGAGATCTTCCATTGTCCTCCTCAGCACTCCGACTGCATTCACCTTGTCCACGATGGACTGCCATATTGCATTTTTTGTTGCCAATGACACAGTGGAGGTGACGAACAGTTGTTGATGGTGTTCTATCACCTCCGTGATCAGGATCCTGTTTTCCTGCGGACTGAACCGCGTCTTCCTCTTCTTCTTGTCCTTGCCCTTCCCTGTCCCCGAGGTCCCAGGCTGCTCCTCCGGGGGGCTTGTGGGGTTCTGGCCGTCCTCTGTACCTGCTCCTACTGCCTCCATTGTGCTTTGCTGTAGTTTGGTTTTTGCTTGTGTTTTTTTTTCCTGCTTTTGTAGTGATTTTTCCCGCCTGACGTGTGTGATTTGCAGGCCTGGCGCTGCTTTTCGCTGATTGTCTTATTGCGGTTGGGCCCATCGCAACTTTTTTCGCGTTCGGGTTTGGATTTTCATCGCCGTCCCGGTAATGTTATCGCAGACATTTGACGCGTTATCGGGAGACTATCGCATGTTACCGCCGTGTTGAAAATATGACGTTAACACGGAGTTATTTTCCCGCGATAGAGGGCGATATGAAAACTTGCGTTAACCTATTTTGGCGATGTTTATCGCACGTTCTTGAGAATATCCCCCATAAAGTACTGTGTTTTACTCAGTGTTTTTACCTGCCCTAACAAGCAAAGGGGTCACCTAAGTAACTAGGATTGTTTTCGGCCCCAGTACTGGGGGAGGCGTTACTGAGGGCTGAATGTTCATAGACCAGTATTGTCCTGATCAAGTGTCCATTTTCCAACCTTAGATACATTGACAAAATGGGGAAACGGGCCTGACATTCCAAACAGCAAACTGTGACCCAACAGCTTGCCTCTTCAGTGCCTCCAACCTCAATCGATAAGATGTTACAGAGGGCCATTGGTGTAGTGACAACAGAAATTGAACTTTCCAAAAGGCGGCTGTCCCTAACCCCTGACCTTCATCTCTCCGGGTCTAATATGGTCTCCCCCCAATCCACCCTCGCCTCAGGAATTATTCTCCATACACCACAGTCTGCTGATAGTGCTAATGCGAGAGAAGTACCAAAGTCAATTTGCACAAAGGGGCCAGCGACACTGGCCCTGCCAAAACTGGGAAACCTAACCCAACATACAGAGCGGGGGCAAAGAAAAAGAAGTTCAATGATGGAGCGCCCGACATCGGAGGGTTTTTAGATGATCCGACTACGACAATGGGCAACACAGATAGCACACGAGTGACTTTGGACTACCCAGTATGGGTAACAAACTTGGTGGTGGACTTACAGGTCCAATTTAGATCTATTGTTAAAGATTAGATTAGTTCCCTAGTAGCACGGGTAGATAAACTGGCTGATTTGCTTGAAACTTCTGTGGGAAGGTTAGCCCCAACCACAGGGAAAAGAATCAATGCCAGTTGCCCGGCTGACATTGGTATCCTAAAACCTGATACTAGGTCCGAACCCCCATATTCACAAAACCCCATTTCCACCTCCGTCCCTAACAGGGCTACGAATGAGACTAGGAGTGGAGGCACAGCACTTCTTAGCAAGGGAACCAAGCAAGATCTCCTGAATCAGCAGGAGCCCAGGTACACATGGGAGGGGGGTGAAAATGAATCCAGTACAGAGGTCAGGGAAGAAAGTAGGGATTTGCCTTCCATTAACTTACCTCCCATCTCATCCCCGTATGTTATTGTTTTAGCTGGCGTACCTGAGCTTAAGCAAGGGGAGAGGGAAACGCACTATGAACTGAAGAATAAATGTATGTTTTGGCTGGCAAGGTGGAGACAATTCTCTTATGAGGACGCTAGCGAGATTCTTATGACGCGCAGGGTCCGGTGGGTGGGAAATAGCCCAAAAGTTGTGCCTGGGGAATGTATAGTGATTCATTTTAAAAACACAATGACTGTCCAAAGCCTCTTATGTTTAAATCACTATAAACAAGATGCAGATATAAGGTCTCTACTACTAGGATAATTTTACACTCCATATCAAGTACTAGTAACCAGTGCGCACAAGAGCCATGAACAGGGGTTATGGAATCTGAACCATCAGCATACAAGCTGGTGGCACCAACCCCCCCAGAACCTTATCATACAATTTACCAACAGCAAATAGATTTTGGGTCCTAGAAGAGGTTGATTGACTCAGAGCAATGTGGCATCCAGAACAGCTAACCAAATGCAAGTCGGAATCTAGGGAGCGGACCACTTCGAATAGGGAGTTTTATTACCCTAGCACCACATCTGGGTTGGGGTTGGGTAGTATGAAGGAGCACCCTGACACAACTTCTCAAGACTGGGACAAGTGGGCCAGCTGTGTAGACCAAACTATTGCGGTGCTGTCACCCAACGATTCTCTCATAAGTCCACCCACGGGATTGCCACAATATGTGGCTCAGGCTAAAGCCCTAGTAATTTCACCAGATCCCAACCCTCCAGGGCCCGTACCTGATAGCAGCAAGGTTCCTAATAATACTCTGGTGATCAGACCAAGTGATCAACAGAGAGAACCCATGTCATCTAACGCTATTCCTCGGCCACCCATGCTAGTTAAACACACAGATTCAACAAAACTGACAGTCTTATCATGGAATGTTGCGGGCCTCTGAAACAAACTTGACAATCCTGATTGGGGGGCTTTTGTGGACCAATACGTCATCTGCATGTTCCAGGAAACCTGGGATAGGGAGGATACACTGCGGTTGGGTTTTGCAACTTTTAGAATAGCCGCTACCTACAGGGGCAAGGGCAGGCCATCGGGTGGTCTTTGTATATGAGTTGGATCCCATCTGGGCTGTTTAGCTAAACAACTGGAGTTTTCTTCAAATGATGTCCAGTGCATTCTGCTGGCATTTATATCCAAGGTTAGAATTGCTCTAGTCAATGTTTATTCCAGGCCTGTAAGCAACAGCCATGAATCACCAACCATTGATCATCTGGCCACTTCCATATCTATCATCCCTAACGGATATTGGGTGGTTATTGGTGGTGACTTTAATTGCAAGTTTGAGCCCCTGAATGGTTTTAGTGGAGGAACTCCCAGTGAAGAAGACCATCATTGGTCAATTCCCGAGGCCAACATTTCGCCAACCAGGGCCTGGACACTGCTGGTGCTCCAGATTAAATCCCTCACCCTAAATCACTCCCTAAGGGCTTGTAGTGGTTGAACTAAATCAGATACACCAGGGAAACATACGTTTAATAGTCCAGAACACTCTTCTATCATAGACTACATCCTGATAGATCTCAGGATGTGGCACCGGGTGGTGGACTTTGCTGTTCTGACCCGACACGACAGCGATCACAATGCCCTGATCATGGAGCTGGAACTGCCGTTCAATGAGGAAGTCTCTGGTTTAAACATTCCGCCAGATGACAGATTAACGTTGACCAACAATAGAAGAAGAGTCCGGTGGTGAACCATACAGCAATCCCGTGTTAGGATGGCCTCCCTGTATGAAGCAGTGATTCCATGTCTAGTGGCTGCGGAACAGTCCATTGCCAGTGATGGTACATTCATCTCCTTCACGCGAGTTGCAGAGACCCATGAGGTGTTGACATCTACTTTGGCTGATATATTCTTTTCCCATTATATTTAAGTGGATGTAAAAAGGCCAAACACTCCTGGTTTAAGGACAGTTGTCAGATGGCCAAGTTAGCATTGATAGAGGCAATCAAAACAGAGAAAAGAAGGCGCTACACAGAGCTAGCGTCACCGAAGCAAAAAAACTGTGGGAGCTGGACAAGTGAGATACTTTGAAACAAGCCCTTTCCACCCATGAAATGAAGGCTTTTTGGTGTATAGTTAATACAGGTAGCAGCGAAGGGAAGCAGGCCATCAAACCAAACATTGCAGCCGATGTCTGGAAACAACACTATGAAGCCCTGTACTTAAGGTTGTAGGATGAGGGCACTAGTACAGCCAAAGCTTTTTCTCCACCTCAGGACACCTGCTCCGAGGCCCCTCAGATAAAGCTTATAGAAATAACCAATGCCCTAAGCAAAATTGCCCCTTCCAAAGCTCCTGGTCTTGACAAGATCCCAGGGGACCTTTTTCGTACTGAGCCTACTATCTGGGGCCTCTATTTGTGGACCTTGTTTAACGTCATACTGCAGTGAATGGCAATCCCAGGAACGTGGGCCGGAGTGGAAATTCTGCTGGTTCACAAAAAGGGTTCACCACTTCTTCCCTCCAACTACAGACCTATAAGTGTAATTGATGTTATCCAGAAAATCTTTGCCCAGGTATTGTTGGACCATCTCCAGACCTGGATGGACGAATTTAAAATATTGAGCCTATTCCAAGCTGGCTTCTTGAAAAACACTTCCACCATAGATCAAATATTCAGGCTCCAACTCTTGTACTGGAAAACGGTGACTATAGAGGGTGGCAGCCTCTTTCTGATCTTCGTGGACCTAAAATCCACATTCAATCTGGTACCAAGAGATAAACTGTGGGCTGTCTTAAGCAATCTGGGGTGCCGTCCTATCTTTGTTATATGCTTAGGCGTTTGCACGAAGGCAATTATGCCCAAATCAGGTTTGGCAAACATGGTGAACTTACCACTCGCATAGCTATAGATAGAGGGGTAAGACAGGGGTGTGGGCTAGCGCCCTCCCTCTTTGGCCTATTTATAAATGCACTTGTAGATACATTGAATGCAAGGAAGGACAATGATGCACACAAAATAGCGAATTGCAAAGTACCAGCCATAATGTTTGCCGACAACACTCTCCTGCTCTCAAAGTCACCAATGGGTATCCAGAGAATCCTCAATAACTTCAAGGCCTTCTGCGACAGTAGGGGTCTTGAGATTAACTGCCAAAAGACCAAATACATGGTCTTTAATCCAACAAGCTCAACTTGCTCTAATCCCAGGATGCAAGGTACTCCATTGGAGAGGGTGTCTGTATTTGAGTACCTTGAGGTTACTTTAACGGAAAAAATAGACTGGGGGGCTCAAATCGATAAAACAAGTCCGAAGCTAGCACAGAAAACAGGAGGGTTGATGAAGCTGTTCAGGAACTCCTTCCATAAACCCATAGGTCCACTTTTGGAAATCTATAAAGTGCAAACAAGGGGTGCTGCAATGTATGGGGCTAAAGTCTGGGGCTATAGCTCTCTCAGAAACATTACCAAGTCCAAGACCACTTTTACTAGGCAGTTATTTGGTCTACCCCTTAGCTCTCCCCTTACACCTCTTCGTCTGGACCTGGGGGTTAGGCCAATTGCCGACGAAATTGCCCTCAGACCCCTGATTTATTGCCATCGCATATGGGTAACCCCGGAATTGGCTGTGTATAAGGATGTGTTAAAGGAGATTCTGGGACTGCAGGGCGCAGGGAAACTACCTTGGCTAGCGTATGTCAGGAACTCATTTCTGGAGTTGGGCAGAGAGAGTCTATGGCACAATCCTGAGGAAGCCTGTACCTCAATCTCTAGAAAGGAACTGGTTTAGAGCCACAGGGAGGGCAAACGTACCCTTTTACAGGGATGCCCAGCAACAGGATCATTAACAGTTGCGTTTTTGGGAATAAAAGACCAGTACTTCCTAGAGTCTGCCCTGGATGAGATGCAGCCTGCGCTAGCGAGGAAACTGTATATTCAGTTTAGACATGGGGTTCTCTCGCTGCGCGCTTTCTCTAATAAATGGGCATGTACACTATCTCTAGGTTGCCCGGCCTGTAACAATGCAGTGGAGTCAGAGCTGAATGCATTCTTTTTCTGCCCTGGTTACATAAAATCTAGACGCCGGTGGCTGATTCAAATTTATAGAGACCTGGGGACCAAACACTGTGTAGAGGTTTTTAGGTGGCTGAAATATAACACTCTATCCCAATTGTATTTGCGGTGTCGCGCTTCCTACTCTCTATGTGGTGTGTGCGTAAGTCGCTTCTGAAAATTAATGCACAGGAAAAAAACTGACAAGATTCTCTTTTTTTAATTTTTAATTGGGCTCCCTCTTTTTTTAATGTAATTTTATTTGTGATTTTAGAGAGTGCTTTTTATTGTCGTATTAACCTGAGATGTTTCAGCTCTATTTCTTTATATTAACTGTATATTTTATTAATACAGCACCATGTATGTGTTGTTATGTACCTTGTTTATGAATTGGGGCCCTGGATAATAGCCTTCAATGGTAATATAGGACCCTGGGGTCTGGAATTTAGCCTCTGGAGTTTGTTTGTATGTATTATCAATTTTATGCACTTGCACGTTTATGGTCAAATGACCGCAATAAAGTATTTGAATTGAATTGAATCCAACTTCCTTAGTAAGGGATCGTCAACCTCGAGGGGAATAGAGTAAAACAGCTAGAGTACCTTAGGTCAAACTATCATTTTAAGAACATTACATCTACCAATAATCGATAGATGTAAGCCATTAATACGCCTCAAGTCAGTACTAATCTTGTTTATCAGGGGATCAAAATTAATATGGCATTCAGTAGCTACCTTAGGGCTTATCCTAATCCCGAGATACAAAGACGTATTCATCCTGTGAGTATCTTCAAGGGCAATATTTTCGGTACAAACAATTTGAGTTTTTTCCCTAATCAATAAATACTCTGATCTCCTCCCATATTCCTCAGCCAATCGTTCAACCTCAGCTATTGCCCTCCCAGGTCAAAGGTTAGTACCGCGATATCATTCACATACGCTAGTATTTTTGCATCATATCCATTAATTCGAACTGGCTTTATTCCCCGGCTTTCGGCAATTTGTTCAATAAATGGGTCTATATAGAGGGCGAATAGGATTGGAGAACAAGGACATCCCTACCTTGTCCCTCTAGTTACATCTATTCTCCCTGATTCTTGACCCATAATTTGAAGTCTGGCGTGGTGAGTAAAATAAATTGTGTTAATGGCCTTCATCAGGCATGGACCAAACCCGTATTGTTCAAGAATTTCCAAAAGATAGCACTATGACACTCTATCACTCTATTTCTGCGTTGAGAAGGATCATAGTCATCTGGTTGCCTGGTACTTTTGCAATATCAAATAGAGTTATAGCTTGTTTAACGTGGTCTGTTGTTCCTCTACCAGGTATAAATCCATGTTGCCATGCTGTGACCAGATGGGCTATGATCCTCCCCAAGCAGACCACCATGATTTTAGAGTAGAGCTTGGTGTCAGAGTTTACTCATACTCTGCCAAGACAGAGGGGGTATGCTATTCTGCTGTACTCCTACAAACAGAACTAGCAAAAACAGTGCTAATTCTGGATGCAATATCTGATACAATTCAAGAAGATTCTGTTGGGACCAGCCTCCTTCCCTGAAGCCAGGGAATGCAATGCATTCAGAACTTGCTCTAAGGAGGTATCTGCTTCCAGCTCCCTATTGAGATCTGGATCTATCCTTCGCCGTCCTTCCTCTATCCCTGCTGCTCCTCCACCAGATCTAGAGGGTGGGGCATTTTCGCGATTTAATACTCTGTAAAACTCCTCAAAAACATTAATGATGTCAATGGAATCTGTGGCGAACGACCCAACGTTCCTCTTGTTTTTTAAATATTTTTCCTAGCTTCCCTTTGTCTTGTACACAATGCTAATAGTCCCCCAGCAGACTCCCCATATTCATAACTTTCCTTTTTATGTGCCTGATACCCTTCAGCGACCCTCTTAATATGATAGCTATTAATCTCAGCTTTTACCATCATGATGTCTGGTTGAACTTGCCCCTCCTTCTGCCCCCGCAAAATCCTTTCTGTGTGATTTTTTCCAGCATGGCTAATTTTTTGTACAGCCCCTGATCTCAGCCTCCTGCTGCTTCCTTCTGTGGGCCACAAAACTAATGGTCTCCCCTCTTAGTTCTGAATTTAAGGCATCCCAGACCACCCCCGTGAGGCACTATATCTGTTCACATCAAAATACTCAACCACCCATTTCCTCATGTGCACGATAAATGGGCAATTTGAGAACAGTTTCCTATCGAAAGTCCACTTGATCTTGGACTTACCGCTACGCTGCCCTGAGATTTCCAGTACTAACGGACTATGATCTGAAAAAAAGCTTTGGCAATTTCTTGATTTGCAGCTCGCCCACTAGTCCGGTAGAGGCCCAAAAATAATCTAATCGGACATACTTCCTGTGTGGAAAAGAAAAATATGTGAATCCCGGATCAGGGGCTTTCTTAACGTCCCATGTATCGATGAGCCCATGACTGTCCATAAGTGATACTAAAGCCCTATGAACTTGGGGTTTTCTCCCATGGCATTTTGTCATTAGGCTCCTTCCCACCTCATGGTGTATATTTAAGTCCCCACAGATTATCAATGGGGCTGGCCAGGATGCAAGCTCCACTTCCAGCTCTTATAATACCTTAGAGTTGTCCTGGTTTGAGCCATAAATAGAGCAAACCATCACCCCTATCCCACTTATCCTCCAGCATCTGCTTGACAGGCCCAATGTTATTTTTAGCGAGTATAGCGACAACCCTAATAATAGAGCTGTGGGTTGTAAATGCTATTAGTGTGTACCCCCTGATTGTCAACAATTCCCTCTTTCTCCATGGAATATGCATTTCCGGTTGACATATTACCTTTGGACCGAGAGATCTAAGCATCTCCGTCATCCTCTGCCACTTCATCTTATCAGTTTGGCCTCCCACATTTACTGAGCATATGGATAATGTATCCATTTAATATCCAAACGAATATCGCTATGCCTGTTCATTGCACCATTATTCTGTGACATTCAACTTAGCCTAATAGCTTAAGGTCCAATCTTCTAACTCCTTGCCCTCTTTTGCCCTTACTCGCTCCTGGGATTTTTGTATGTCACCCTCCAACCGCAACCCCCCCTCCACGGCCCACATCCCCCTCTCCAACCAGCCATCCCCCCTGAATCTCCCTGAAGAGAACCTCTCCGATCCCCCTAGCCCCTCTCACCCCCACACACCCCCAATCCCTAACCTCCCACCCCTGAAAAGCAGACAGACCAACCATTAGTCTGTAGAGATGAGAGCAAACTTTCTGACCAGCCACCCAGACCAGCATAGAACTACCCATGAAAACAGAAAGAGAAGAAAAGAAGTTCTTGTTACATAATACATGCCCCTCGGCAAAGTGAATAAGAGAAAACCATAGCAGGAAAGACATCAATCACCTGATCGCCAAATCAATAAGTAGCCCTGAAGCAGGGCCCTAAAGTGAAACCCCCATAAATCCACAATGGTTTATGTACTTGATTCCATCAAAAATGTTCTTGCTTTAATTTCAGAAGTAAAGAATCGAGTCTGGTCCCACAGACCCCTTTCAGCCGAGCTGGGTTTGTTAAACAAGCCTGGGCTCCTTTGTCTTGAAATGGTTTGATTAGCTGTCGTAAACGCCATCGCCTCTCAACAGCTATGTGGCAGAAATCGGGCCAGAATATTCCCTTTATTGTTGGGAGAGTTTAGGAGATTATTACAATTTCATATGTGATGCCTGCATCTTCTTGGTCAACATGTCTGAGCCCTTACTAGGCCCCTGTTCAGGGTCCCATCCTTTCTTCAGGACCAGGATCCATGGTATCCTGTCTTAATCACTATTCACACTCTTCCAGCACGCATCACTCATAAAGATTTATAAATGTCAGCTGGGAACTGTTTTTTTCAGAACTTTGTTCTGCGCTAAACTTTACACTGTCTAGTAGGTGTATTCAATGCACCCCAAACCGAATAAAGCAGGAAATAGATTTCTTGATCTAGTACCGTTGGTCAAAATGAGCCATAGCCATGCCCTGGCAATCAGCAATAGCACAACCATTGATAGGATGACTCAGAGAGGAGACCTATTGCCCACCAATAGGATGAAATATTGTGCACATTTGCAAAAAAATCAGCATTTGCCGAAATAAACACAACAACCTCTGACTTTCGCCATATATTATGCCCGAACAGAGCAAGGGGCATATTATCAAGGGCCATTTCGCCGCTTTTTTGGCTTTAAAAGCCAAAAAAGCGGCGAAAATGACATCGCCCTATCTACAAGGGGATGCTAACATGCATTAGCGCATGTTAGCACCCGTTTTCCCGACGCCTCGCTTTGCATCTCTAATGAGATGCAAAGTGGGCGTCACTGGGCAGTATTCCTTGTAAATTATCGCAGATGTGCACATCGCGATATTTACAAGGAGGCCCACGCATTTTTGCAGACGTTAGTTTTTGGCGAAAACCGCGGTTTTTGCCAAAAACTAACGTCTGCAAAAATGCTGACTTAGGTATACTTACCATTGGGGGTGGATTATGCTGATACGACTACAGGGTCGTATCAGCAAGGTTATCGCCGTTTTCCATGGAACATCGCTGAAAAACCAGCGATGTTCCATGGAAAACACCGCTATCGCTGGAAAATTATCGCCATTGCGCTATGCGTTGTTGATACAGTGATAGCATGGCGATAATTGCCAGCAATAGCCGGCGATAAATAATTTCTCGCTAAGAGCGGCCAGCGATAATTATCACTGCCGCTTGATAATATGCCCCTAAAAGACTTTGGGGCATATTAGCAAGAACGGCGTTAAAATTATCGCCGCTTTAGTGGCAGGAAACTGCCGCTAAAGCGGTGATAATGGGCTTGATAATATGCCCTTGAGAATTCCAATAGAAGCCCAGGATCACAGCAGAACATGGGCTTCTATTGGTATTCTCAAGGGCATATTATCAAGCCCATTATCGCCGCTTTAGCGGCAGTTTCCTGCCGCTAAAGCGGCGATAATTTTAACGCTGTTCTAGCTAATATGCCCCTTTGATGCTGAGGCTAAACTCCCCCCTAATCGTAATCTATTGCCCAGAACACAGGATGTACACGACACAACAGAAAAATTAAACACAGAAACCTGTTACCCTCTCTGTAACGCCTTATTATCTTAACAGTTCTAGATGGGCGTAGTCTGACTACCCTCCCTTTGAGCAAACGACATACCTGCAGGAAATCTTATCCTTGTGTGGTTAAATGGTTTATTACTTTTGTTTCTTCTCAGTTAAAATACATGTATGATTCTGAATAACAGTATAAAATGCTGTTCATATAAATTGCCTCTAGGCTCTTCACTCTTGGTTTATTCACCAGCACAGCGGGCGATATTGCAGTTGTTAAGGGTGATTTGTGTAAAAGTGCAGTACAGAGATATAATAGTGGGATTTGTTGCAGCCGAAGGCTCTTGTGGTTGGATTAAATTACTTCCCAGCATAGTATTTATTATTCAACCTGTCATGAGTTGCATGCATAGTATAATGTCCTGGAATGTGCGGGGTCTGGGTAATCCTACTTGTAGTGTCCTGCTGGACACGCTCTAGTGTCTCAGAAGGCACTGGGTTTACCAGCCACTCCTTCGAGGGCTGGACACACTAGCACCCACACCCATCCACCACAGGCGTCACGAGTGACGTGGGCCTGCAAATAAAAGAGCCCGAGTGCATGTGCTCATGGCCAATTTAATAAGTATACTTTATGTGTCTGTGTCACCTATTTTAGTAGCGTGTGGGCCCAGGGCCCACAATACTACATTGGCGACAAACGGGTCTGACCCCGCGTGTTTGATGCCAGTACCTATGCAGTTTCTCGTGGGGTAAGAGTAGCCACAGCGTGAGGCAACCCCTGCACCTGCTACTGTCACGACAGCCCATAGAGAGAGGGGAAACCATATCCTCGCTGTGAAAGAGGGAGAAGAGACTGTTCGTCTACAACAGTCTGATGCCCCTGCTGTCATCTGCCTGCAGAAAGACTGCATGAATCGGGGGACAGTGTCAGGAGGAGGAGTCAGAGCCAATGAGAGAAGTTGCCCCAGACCTCCTCAAGGTATGGCAGGGCCTGTGAATGATAGCCCCCCCCACCTGCGGAGGTGCCTGTAAGCTGCCCTGCTACCACCATCTGCCCCAGTAAAGAAGGGTTGAGGCCAGGGCGAGAAACGTCCCGCCATGTGAAGTCGATGCCGGCAGTAGAACACAGCACCCCTCCCTCAAGACAGGGTGCCCGGCCTAGCGCCTTAAGCCGCACCAACATTTCACCTGCATCGGCATGACCAGCATCCACAGGGAAACTGCAGCGGAAGGAGGAGACATGCGGCAATCCCGCCATATCTGCACTGTATGAGATAAGCGTGGGTCAGTCTGTGGGGCATCTAGCGTGAGCGATACCCTGTCCATGCAGCGAACAGTGCCCACCAAGAGAAGCATGGCCCGCAGTGCCAAAAAGTCTGCTGTGGCCTATATTTGAAGTGTCAGCACCACATACCTAAGCGACTCGGCCCGGCCAAGACTGACATTGTGAGGAGACAGCCATCTTGCCACATCTGCAGTGCGATCCTTTCCACCCAGTCTGTCTGCCCAATATCCGTGTGGCCCGCAGTTACAAAGAGACTGCCGTGGAGGGGAAGTGGCAGCGCCACCTAGCGGTCACCCATGTGCACAGCATCCTTATAGTGATGTGCACAAGCCAGTTTGCATGAAGTAAAACCCAAGCAGAGTTTTGCTAAAGTATAGCCGCTCACTGTCAAGAGCACTCTACAGTGCCCCCGTGACTTCACCCCAGGCAGCAAGCACCGTAAAATTGAAAGGGGCCTCACTAAATCACACAAAGAAAGCCAGTGGCGGCAGAAGCAATGAATAAAAGGGGCTTGGGCAGGAGGCTCCTGGATCATGCCTCTGCCAGAAAGGCTGACATGGGAAGAGTGTCACTGAAAAACATGCATGCTAAGTGCAAGCCGCCTGGCATAAAGAACAAGTGAAGGAAGCCTCACTGCGTGCCTATACACTGCCGCAAGCACAGAATGAGAGCTGCCCTGTAAGCTTCCTGGTGGGAAACGGCAACCACTGCAAGCTGCCTTGGTAGAGGAGAGAAGCTGGCTGTCACTCTCAGTGAAGAAAGAAGACAGTTTAGCTCCTGGTGGAAAGGGGCTACCACTGCAAGCGAGAGAAGCAAGTACAGCCAAAGAGACTGACCCAGAGAGACGGCTGCACCGTTCTCCCCTACAAGACCCAAATTACACAGCAGCACGAAAAAGTTGAAAAGGCTGAGGAGAGTGTCCTGCATGCCCCCTAGCAGCTGTCTGTCACCCACCCAAGGGAAGAGTGATGCCCCACTATCTGAAGCAGCAGAGGCAAGCACAGCCCGGAACTGAGCCATGGACCCCCCCCCACAAACTGAACTGCACAGCTAGCCTGTCCCCCATTCGGTATCAGAGACTAGGGCTAAGGAGGAGAGCATTGACTGGCCAAAAGAGAGATGCACACCTCCTAGTGGCAACAGGCCACCAGCACAGCTAAAGACTGCCAAGAGCGTGCCACATGACCCCTGTGGGCTGCATATCCATTTGAAGGAGAGGGATTTTGAACTCCTGGCGGGAGAGAGCCCCCAAGCAGCATAAAGTTACTCCAGCCAAGAGAAGCGTCAAGTGACCAAGCGAGGTCCAGCGAACATAATGGGACCAAAGGCACCAAGCAAGCCCCACAAAAGCTGCAAGAAGAACGTGCATTGTGCACGCCAACAGTGGTTGTCTGACGCCACCGTAAGCAGGGACATAGCGCAGCATGCCCCCAGTCCTGAATGGCCACCACCTCAAGTAAGGAGAGCAAGGGCACCCTCACAGACACAAAGCATGTTACACAAAAAGCCTGGTTGCCTGCCAGGCACCCGCAAAAGAGACTAGGCGCAGTGCCAAGCACCACCAGCGTTCCCCCATAGAGGAGAAAAGAGGAAAGGCCTAGCATAGCCCGAATGTAGGAGGGAGAGCCTCTACTTCTCCACTGCACCACCCTGCAGTGGGCCAGAGACAAACAAGGGAGTACACCAACACTGCCGTAAGACTGTATCGTACATCGGCCCATTGCCGGCAGGAGGAGAGCCGTACATCCCCAAGTGGCAAGCTGCCACCACCGCAACATGAAGAGAACGTGGCACGATGCCACATCATGAAGGAAGGAAAGAGTGACAGTCCTGTCACCCTGAAGAACCGGACGAACACACATGTGCAAGAGAGCTCAAGAAGGGGAGAAGAACGAGAACTCTTATCACCACAAAACAAGAGTGCACCCGCATACACAAGACAGCCACCAAGGCGGAGCAACGTCCATGGAGATAGCTCAATGGGAGAACCAAACGTAATCTGCAACAAACGTGAACCATGTCTCTCCCTAATGCGACCCAGTGCGACCATCAAATCCCGAGCGTCAGCAGTCTAAGTCGGATGGCATCCCTGTTCGTGACCGCAGATGCCGTGGGTGAAGAACAGCCTCAGCAAAGAAACCGAGCCAAGTGGCTGCGAAGTCCCTCCAGACAGCCTCACTCTCTGCGAATCATCACCACCTGTCATCCAGGTCTAATGGCAACCACAACATCATTGCCATGTGCATCACCAAATCCAGCAAAGGAGCAACTTGCCACCAGGGTGGAGCCTTGCACCTGCAAAGCACCAAGAGACCGAGGCACCCCTATCAAATTGAGAGATCAAGTGTCCAGGGGCTATCTGACAGCCCATCTGCCCCTGTGTCCTGTTGGCAGGCACACCGACCATTAAGTCACCTACCCTGGCCGTTGCTCGAACAACGTCCTTGGATCCTGTCAGTGATCCTGCAGCGGCCTCCAGGCGGCCCACAAGCAGCCCTGCACAGTCCCCACAGTATCGTGGCCACCCGCTTATGGGCCTGAAGGACATCCCTGCACCCAAGGATCCTGTCACGAGAGATGATCTGGAAGCAGCTCCACTGACAAGGTACCGGGAGGCACCAGGGCTTTGGACGGTAACGTCCTAAGCATCATCGATGCCATTCTAGTCCTGGTAGATTGGTCATCATTGTGCCCAGGTGCCCTCAAGAGAAGACTCTGTAGCGGGGCTCCACCTATGCTCCTGATGCACCATGTTTGAGTTGTCTGATACCAACAGCATCACCGCAAGAGTACAAAGGTCCTTTCAACAGTGTGTAAGTGGACATTGATCCGACGGACAGACTGCCAAAGAATCCATCGATGCATTGTTCATGCCCAGTAGTAGCTGGTTAAATTATGGACATATGCTGAGATGCCCGGGTGCTCCCAGCTGCACCTGTCCACTATTGTCCTGCGGACTCCCTCTCAAGGCCAAGAGACTGAGTGGTGTCTTATATGCATAGCTTATCTCCATAGCTTGGACTTTGTTTTTTTTTAATAAAGTTTGGGAGGACTGTAGTGTCCTGCTGGGCACGTTCTAGTGTCTCAGCAGGCACTGAGTTTACCAGCCACTCCCTCGAGAGCTGGACACACTAGCACCCACACCCATCCACCACAGGCGTCACGAGTGATGTGGGCCTGCAAAAAAAAGGCCCTGAGTGCACGTGCTCGTGGCCAGTTAACTAAGTATACTTCATGTGTTTGTGTCACTTATTTTAGTAGCATGTGGGCCCAGGGCCCACAACACTACACTACTAAGAGACACAAAATATTGAGCTATCTCCGTAGACGGGGTGTATATGGCGTGTTTGCAGGAGACACCGTTGATAGGAGCGGAGAGGATGCAGTTGAAACCGGCAATGGCGGGCTCAACCGTACTATACAACATATCCCACAAGCAAGGGAAGTGCTGATATGGGTGAGGTCTAGACTCCTCTTTTAATTACATTCAGTTGTTGGGATCCGAATGGCTGTTATGTGATCCTGGATTATTTACTGGACAGCAGTGTGCTAACTTTAGCTAATGTTTATGCCCCACCGGTGAACCAATGTGATTTTTTGGACCAATTGTACTGTCATATGTGCACATGGGTGGGCACCTCTAAAAAGGTGATCGCTGAGGAATCAGGGCAGGACATACGACTCATGTGATGTCATGCTTTTCTTGCAGGATGCCCCTCTTTTGGTTCCATGGGCATTAGTGGAGCTGAGTTTGTTTTGAGAAGTTTCAGGTTTGCGAGTTAATACTGCTAAGTTCTTTCACGTTTGGCCCTAAACTCAGCAACACAGGGATGGTCTACTTGTCCTGCCTCTGTGAGGGGAGTCTGTGACCTGTAGATATCTGGGAGTTCAGGTATATTGTAGTGAAACCAATATGCTAGATGATAAAACAGTGAAAATTCTGTCGGGCATCAAAGAATCAGTTACATTTTAGAAGAAGCTCTCCTTATCATCGAAAGGCAGAATCACATTATCATAAATGGTCATTCTGCCAAGGCTACTGTCTGTCTTTGCGACATTGCCAATGTGTCTTCGATGTAGGTTCTTTTTAATGCTGAATGGGAACCTGGTTGACCTAGTTTGGGGAGAGGATATTACAGAAGTTCCTTGAAGAATTTACAAATTCGCCAACCTGGAGCTCCCAGATTTCGAATTATAATATGCTGCGGCACAGTTACAGTGGTTGGCAAAATGGGCAACTGATAGCAATCATGTTGAATTGCAATATTTGGGTGGGGGACTTTACCTGGGAGAGGGTCATGAAGTATTTATTAAACCCCTGAGTCAGGTTGGATGCTTTGCCACATCTAGTCACAGTAGCCCAATATTGTTGGAAGCATGTTCTCTTACGCACAGGGGTGAAGATCCCATATGTGCCACAGATACCATTGTGGTCACTGCTGAGACGTAACACTCTTATATGGTCAATTGCTGGCATACAATGCGCTTCCTAATGGCATTAGTGAGACAATTAATTTAGCACCATATACTACATCGCTTCTAGTTAACTCTGAGCAAGGTCCATAGAATATTTCATACTGTGTCAGATAAGTATGCCAGATGCAATGCTATTAATGCTGACTTCCAGCATATGTTTTGAGCATGCCCAAACTTGGCCCTGTACTGGCCCGCTGCTTTACTGTCAACCGTCATAATATTGAGTTGTGTATGCCTAATACTCTTAAGACTTGTCTACTCGACATATTGCCGCACCCTAAGAAAACCAGAGAATCAACCTGTTTTGCAGATTTTGCTCTATTAGTTAAGTGAAAGATCGGGATGCAGTGGAAGAATGGGGACGCACCTGCATAAGAGGGGTGGAAGAGGGAACTGATGAAATGGACTGATGCAGAACCCCATGTGCTAGGGGATCTGGCAAACAGTGGGGGTAAGATAGCCTGCATCACAGTTTGTGCTCTTGTCAAAGATCTCGAAAGATGATCTTCGACCACCCCACCCCTAAATTAACAATTAATAATTCATCAGTTGTAGGGGCTAGATGGTGGTTTGAGGCTCACTAGCAGTGTGAGTTCCATTAAATCATGACAGTGATGGCCCCATCAGAATAGTGCCGACAGGGTCCAAATTCGCTCTACTTCTTCCCTATATCCAGTTAGTGTACCTTTCAGATGGCAACACTTTCCCCCTTTACTCCTCCTCATTTCTTTTCCACTGCTGTTTTCACTGTTTTGGTTTCCTTTCTGTCCCTTCCGCTCCTCCTACCCCACCTCCTTGTAACTTCAGGATACACGGTAGATAACTTAGGGAGCCACAGAGACAGTGTGTTAACCTAACAGTATGTTTAAATATATAGCACTGCATATGTTTTATGTGAACTTGTTGTGCAGAAGCAAAGTCATTGGATGCTTCTGAGTGAATAATAAGCCCAGAGCATGGTTAGTCTTTCTTTGTGTTTTTTTTCCTTGGTTCCATGATTTTGTATATTTTTTTTTGTTTAAGACTGAAGATTTACCCTACAAATCTTGTTGCCTCAGCTGAGAAAACTGTAAAATGCTCAGTACCTCATTGTGCGATTAATGTTAAAATGTTGCTGCATTGCCTCAAGCTCAAACTATAAAATAGTTATAAATGTTTTTTTTTTTAAGTAAGAATGGTGGGGGTTTCATCAGGACCGATGCCAAGCAGCATCTGATTATGTTGAGGTCTTCCTGGATATGGACTTCGCCCACTCAGAGCTTTCTCGCCTTTGTCGACAATGCACTGGGGCCCTGCTCTTCAGCAACCTGTCATCGTCCAACCCCTCTCAGGATCCAGCTTGTCCCGATGATGACTTATCCACTGCCACATTTTCTCCATTGAAGTCAGGATGTAAACTCTCTACTGGGATGAGCCTGGTCCATGTTTCCAACCCACACTCCTTTGCGGTCAGCCTTAACTTCTGACTTTGAACTGGTCTAGTGTGACCAGATAATTGTGGCTGGGGCTTTATGTTCTTTGGCGTTATTTTTAATTCAGACTTTAAAAATTAATCACTCCACTTCTATTAATTGGATTTTGGTGTTTTGGTGTCAGTTTGCTTATTAAAATTAACTCTATTTTTCTAAATTTGTTTGATGTTTTTCATGTGTTGTGTTTCCACCTTTACTGTTTGAGTGCTGCATACATTTTTAGGTTTTGTCTGCACACCGTTTGCGCTGTGCTTGTGAAATCTATTGTATTTAATATAAATCTTAAAAAGGGCTTAAATCTCACCCTTACTTTTCATTCGTTCATGTGTTTGCCACTTACTTTTCCTCTGTTTCAATTGGTTGTAGCATACCATTTCCTGTTGTTCTTCATGTGTTCTTCTTATCAGTGTCCCATGGCCGAAGTACTCCTTTTCATCCACTTTGACCTTCTTTCTTATTTTAATTACAAGCAAGCATGCCATCTGAGCTCACGCCCTCCTCTTACTCTCTTGTTGTGACTGCTGTGTCCTGAGAAAACCAGCAACATGCAAGGGGGATCAAAGTGCTGTCCCACCCGGCACTGGAGATTTACTCCTTTCTGGCTTCTGTCTGCAATAGCCCAGTAAAAGGCCACAAAGCACTGCCAGCAGTCACCGCAGCCTATGGCCAGGCACAGCGAGAAGTGTGCTCTTTGCTCTACAGCTGTAATAATAATTAACTTTTGCTATTGGCAGATTTGTTTGGAGGTACGTTAATGGTATGCCTCTATGAAAGCTGTGGCATGAGGAAATCATATTCCCATTCTGCAATAGCGCATTTTTCTGAGGACATTTAAAATTAAAAAATGATTTAGATAATTTGTATCTTTTGATTAGTCTTTTCTTATTCCTATTTTGTTTCACTGCTGATCATTTATGGATTTTTATATAGTGATCAAATGTTGAGGCATTGACACAAGTGTCTTTCCCCGAATGACCTCAAAGACTATAATGATTCCTAGAAACTTTGCTGTAGCATTTCATCAGTATTTCATCAGCTGTTCCTCTGTGAGAGCTAAGTCCAAGAGCAGTGTTTACATTCCATGGAAAGGTGAAGGATTCAATATGAATGAGCACATGTAAGGGTCATGTACTAAGGTAAACAGACCCAGACTAGCCACCCATCCGGCTGCAGCAAGTTTCCCTCTGTCTGATTTTTCGTTGTGCTGTCAGCAGTCTTAAAAATATTGCACATTACAGTGTGAACAAGTAACAGTCAACAATAAACAATAACCACTACTAGCAGTCTTAATAAGTAGTGAACATTGGTAGCTTCAACAATGGTGGTGGACAGATATTGTCAGTGGACGCTCTGGCGTGTATATTCAGTGCGGGTTGGTTTCAAGCCCAGTGCAGGTAAAGGCTGGCATGTACTTGTCACTCTGCTGCTTACACGTGAGTGCTGAGAGGTGACAGGTCCGGGTTACAGTACAGGACAGCTGAAAGTGTGTAATATCAATTGACCAAGCATTACCTATCCGAATGTTAGCATAGAAATGTTCACATCTGCATATTTGCCTTATGTAAGTTAGCATTCGCTGCGCCATTTTCTTTACAGGCGCCATTTTAGGCTGTTCGAAACTGATCTAGTTCAGTTCCGAGAAATGCTCCACTATAAGTTTCGTTTCTGCCACGTTAAACTTGTTCCCGTAATAAGTACACTGTTCCTATTAGCGCATACCTTTCTCACTAGATAGAGGCCCTCTCCCACTTGTCTAGTAGCGGGCCCAGATGGAACGACCTTGGAATTGAGATACTTTGTAAATGATAGAAACGCTGAAAACGTTTTTTGTATTTCACTGTTTAGCTGCACCTGCCTGGAAAATTCCACTGTGGGCGTGTTCTAGCCCAGTTAAGAGGTGTACATAATGTATCTTTATGCTTGTCGATTTCAGTCCTCTCTGCATTCCTAGCGACTGGGTAGACCGGGCTCCGCTCTGAGTGTATATGAATAAACAGTTATTGGTTTGTATTCTCTACTGTCTGACCGACTCTTCATTTGGTATGGAAGGCTGAGAGGTGGTCATCAGTGACCCGGATGACCCCAATCAGGCCACTTCCTTCAGTTGGCACCCGAACAGGGACTCCTTCGGGTGATTGATCCATCCCCTTTCCGCAAACAGGGGGGGGAGGTCGAGGCCATCGTCGGGTCGGACTGACGGTTCAGGGATCCCTGTACAAGGAGTATTATTTGCTCGCAGTTGCCCCTTCGTCCTGCCGGACATGCCTCACCCAGTGGTCATCTCAACTGGAGTCCTAAACGGTGAAACCCTTGGATCTGACCGTTTGGTCTGAAGAGTCGGCAGTGGAGAACTGGTTTGTTTGTACTACTGATATCAGGTGAGTTTGTTTTGGTTCTTTGTGGATATGGTACCATTGAGGTTTGAGTTTGGTATGGTCTGAGGACTGTTTTGGTAAAAAATACTTGCAACTACTTTGCCAGGTAAAAATAACAAACTTTTTTCCTTTCGAGGTGCTTGGCTTCAGCAAAATTTGGAATTTGTGTTGTTGTTGTTGTTCTGCAGATGCTCGATTGGGAGAAGCTCAGCCTGCGCCTCCAGAATGCAGCCCTAACTTTGATATGTATGTGAAACATGCTCTTGGCCCTATCATGTTTAGTACATTATGGCACAAATACACGAGGGACAATGCCGAGTTGCAGTGGCCGTTGACGGGCACTTTTGATGAACAAAAAATTGGGTTTTTACAGGGGAAGTTATTTAAGAAAAGAAGTAGACAGTCCATGTTTGACTCCCTCAGGACTTGGCAGAAGGAGGCCAGACAGAGGCGGTTAAAGATGGAAAAAGATGCACGAAATTGGAAAATGCAAATATTAACGCAGAAAGCTGTGGCATATGATAGAGAAAAACAAGAATCCGGAACTGAATGTGAAGATAGGAGATTTTGGTTGCATATTGATAAGTCTTATTTGGCCAAAGAAGAAGACAATACTTTCGTAGAGGAGTTGTTAGATACTCGTCCCCCGCCTCCTTATGCACCGCAGAGGATATATCCCACGTTCCCTTACAGTCAGATCAGCCTGTTCTCTCTGCTTTGGCTGTTCCCGTATCCACAGCTGTTGTTTTGACAGCTTTGGCTACTGCACCTCCTGCTCCTTCTTTGTCCTCATCATCTTTGACAATTGTGACCTCTAGTACATCTACTGTTCCAACTCCTGTATCTTCCGTTCTTTCTCCTCCGGTACAAACCTTAACAACAATTGTGCCTGTTAGCCCTGATGCTTCTCCCTCTATGGGTTTTCATCCTCCGACGCCTTTGAATGCTGAGACGCCCGTATGTGGGTTTGAGGATAGAGATTGGACAAATTCAGGGAGCGAATGGGCCAGTTAGTGCGATCTGGGGTGGGGGATGAAGACAAACAAGTAATAGCTGACCAGGCTGCGCGGTGGGCTCGTAATGCGATTTATGGAGTTGAGGATGTTTGGGAAGTTATGCAAGATTTTGAACCCTTTATACAGCAACATGCCCTTAAACATATGTCTGCTACATTGATTGGTCTTTGGCAAACACACATTGGGACAGAAGTGCCCCAAATTTTATTTGATATTAGAGATCGTGTATATGTTACTGATTTGGAGCCAGGCCAAGTGTTTGGGAATGTTACAACATTGGTTGCCTACGGGGGTAGATTACATGAGAGGAGCCCTACCCAGATAACTCAGTATCCGATGCGTGAGGTCCATCCCATATATCACCCAGAAATACCTGAGTTAACGGATCAGCGTGGTAATGTCACTAGACCAGCTGTAGCGGCCCGTTTCCAGGAGCAATGGGTTTATACTCCGTGGAAAAGGAGTGAGGTTTTAGCCCTTAAGGCTAATTTGCCCGACCCTAGGAAAAATCCCACAGTTTATTATAAAGAATTAACAGAGGCTGCTTCTTCTACTGTAATGACTCTTGCTGATATTGAAATGTTTTTTGGTCTTCTCGTTCCGGTTGATGTTTGGAGACAGGTTCATACTCAAGATCATGTCGCGGAGTTGGGCGGTACATGGGATGTGATTAAAGGATGGGATCAGGAAAGGAAGCCAGGTGACAAACCCCGCGCAGAGATACTTGCTTTGCCAGGTCGTATTATTACATATATACATTCACTTATTCCACCTAAGAAGGTAAGCTGGGACAAATTGACACCTTGTCGATAGAAGAAGGATGAGAGTGTGTCTGATTTCTTTACCCGGTTTGAAGATATGTTTTTGGACTATACTGGGCAGGATATGTCTATTGAAGGAGGAGTTCGATAGTTTGTTGACAGGTTTGTTTGTAACCTTCTTCCTGAAATTACAACTTGTTTACAGGCGTCTGAGAGTACTTGGTCCACGTCTTCCCCCTCTGTTATTTTGAATATGGCCCAGTATTATGAACTCCAAGATCAGGAGGAAAAGGTGTTGTTGCAGCAAGTATTTAGGGGCAATAATAGGGGACGAGGTGGTCCTTCCAGACAGCTTCCACGTACTAGCAGGCAGCCTTCAATGACACCTTTAGGGCCGAATCAGTGTGCGTACTGTAAGGTAATTGGCATAGCCAGTGCCCTGTGCTTTTACAGAAGGTTGCGGCTCCTAGAGGGCGAGGTTCTGGTGGAAGAGGTCGTGGGACTGATAGAGCTCAGAATGCTGCGGTTTCACAGGGTAGTTCTGATAACAATTACTTTGATGACCCTCGCAATGGACAGTACTATCATGATGATTATGATATGGATGAGGTGACAGGGATGTCTTATAGCTAGGACAGCCAGGGACAGGGTGAGGAACCAGTTCAGATACCTGTAGATCAGCGTGGTCCTTACATCACAGCGGATTTGCAAGGCTCGACTAAGGAATTTTTGGTGGACACAGGTGCGACAAAGAGTTCTGTTTCTCGACATATGGTCCCTGGGACGGATCTGTCTGGCCACAATAATGTTTCGGTAGGTTTTTCAGGTGTACTGGTTGTAAGCCCCATTTCACGCCCCCTTGCATTGACTGTTGGTCCTTTCACTGTGGAATCTTCGTTTTTGCTGACATCAAATTGTGGTGAGAATTTGATGGGTTTGGATTTGTTGAAGAAGTTGCATGCTACTATTTATTGCTCTCCTGCAGGTGTCTATATTACTATGGGTCCGGATGTGAGTACTAAACAGTGTTTGTCTCAGGATGCACCCCTCCCAGCTGAATTTGCAGAAGTCCCACCCACTCTATGGGCAACAGATGACACGGATGTAGGCCTATTGCATATATCACCAGTTTCGATACAGGTTAAAGATCATGCTATTTTGCCTCGAATTCCTCAGTATAAAATACCTCAGGCGGGAGAAAGGGCCCTTCTCCAGATTATTCAGGATTTGATACAAAAAGGAGTGGGCTAATATTTGTAATAGTCCTATTCTTCCAATTCTTAAAAGGACATCCTCAGGCTCCTCTAATGATCATGAGGATGCTTACCGTTTTGTGATTGATTTTGGCGAGGTCAACAAAATAGTAGTTCCACAGTTTCCGATGGTTCCTGATATCACTACGCTTTTGACGATGATTCCTTCTACTGCTAATTTCTTTTCTGTTATTGACTTGAAAAATGCATTCTTTAGTATTCCTATTCATCCAGACAGTAGATATCTGTTCGGGTTCACACTGGCCGGTAGAAGCTTTAGATTCTGTCGTACTCCTCAAGGCTATACAGAGAGTCCTAGTATTTATAGCCAAGCATTAAAAAGTCAGTTGGATTCCCTCTCGCTTCCTTCAGGTAACGTATTAGTGCAGTATGTCGATGACTTACTTATTGCTTCTGATACAGAACAAGGTTGTAGGGATAGTACAGTAAAAATTTTGTTGCATTTGGCACATCATGGACATAAGGTTTCTATTTCTAAATTTCAGTATTGTCGACAGGAGGTCACCTATTTAGGTCACCTACTGTTGAAGGAGGGTAGCAGGTTGACCCCAGAGCGCATTAGTACCATTGTTAAAATGCCTATTCTGCAAATTCAAAAAGATGTGCACGCTTTTATAGGTATCACTTCCTACTGTCGCCAGTGGATACCTAACTACTCATTGCTAATCAAACCTTTGCTTGCATTAACAACGAAAGAAGTGCATGAGCCTTTGCCTTGGACGTCTGAATGTAAGCAGTCTTTTGAGCAATTGAAAACTGTGCTTTGCTCGGCTCCAGTGCTTGGCACACCTAACTATGTTCATGAGATAGCTGGTTGCGCACTCTCTGTGTTCTATGTTCATGAGATAGCTGGTTGCGCACTCTCTGTTTTAACACAAACGTTTGGGGATAAGCAGAGGCCTTGTGCTTGATCCTGTCGCAAGAGCCCTCCCGAGTTTTCTGAGAGCGGTCGCGGCTGTGGCCACTTCAATCAGACAATCAGCTGGACTCGTACTTGATACTGATCTCACAGTCATGGTACCCCATGCGGTGGGCACGCTTTTGAATAAGACAAAGACACAGCACCTCACCAGTGCTCGTTTTACTGGCTATGAATTGACATTGTTAGCTAAGCATATTACGATTAAAAGGTGTGCCACTCTGAATCCAGCCACGTTACTACCCCTTCCTTCTGAGTGGTACAAATCAATCTGCATATATTTTAAAGCAGACAAAAAATCAATTCCTCCATATTTCAAAAAAGGCCCGATGCATTTCGGAGATCCTCTGTTGGTTCATTGAAAACTTGGCTCACATAACATCTTATTTTTAGCATAACCTGCGGTGATTTTCATCTGCATAGTCGCATATAGTGAGTTTACACACGTAGTGACAAACTTTTGCTTAGCACAACTTCATAGAGTACTCTTGGATACTTACATGGTTGCCCCTGAAGAAGGGACTTCACAGTCCCGAAATGCATCGGGCCTTTTTTGAAATATGGAGGAATTGATTGTCTGCTTTAAAATATATGCAGATTGATTTGTACCACACAGAATTATGTATAGAAGACTGTATTGCATCTTTATTGCTTATGATATGTTAAATACATGCGTAGATTGAATATTTTGTTTCTGGATGAACTTTGTTTACAAAGAAAAAGAATTATTGTATATGTTGAATGATTTAATAGGGTTTTGTTTAAACCCGGTGAACAGTGCACGGTACTAGCAGGTGTTCTTGCTATCCCTTCATTCTTTGTTGCACATACACCCGGTTAGACAGTGGGTGGAGTACCGTAGCACCATTGAATAATCAAAAAACAGCTCTTGAATTAAGTTCTGATCAATATAGGAGTGCACCCTCATTAGTTCCCTTTGTACACAGTGGTAGAGACATCACGGGTCCCTTATCAGTCGGCTCAAGCTGCTGAGCGTGCTGCTCTTATTTGAGCTTGCGAATTGAGCGAAGGGCTGGTTGTCAACATCTATACTGACATGTCAGTATGCCTTCAGGGTCACGCATAATTTTGGGCGACTCTGGGCTCAGAGAGGGTTCCTTACTTCTCATGGCACCAAGATTCAGCATGGGCACCTCATATTGAGGCTTTTGTCTGCTATAACGCTCCCCAAGAAATTGGTCATAATTAAGTGTAGTGCCCACAGTAAGGTTACTGATGATGTGGGTAGGGGATATGCTTTTGCTGATCAGACCGCTAATGAAACGGCCAGAACAAAGATGAAAAGAATGTTTGTAGCAGGTCTAGCTAGGTGGGTCCCTGAAGTTGTCATGTTTGAGAATACCCTTGAAAGTGTAAAGGAGATACAAAAGTGATGCCTCAATAGAAGAATTTGAAATAAAAGGTTTGAATTTTTCATGATAGCCAGATCACATTTGGCGATTTCTTTCAAACGGAAAAACAAATTGATCCTCATTCGGTCTTTCTCCTCCTTTAAAGATGCATGTCCATATAATAGTGATGGGAATGACCGTAAGAGACAACACCGCCTGAAATAAAAGTAAGTGGTTTTCACTACTTAAAAAGAGAATAATATACAAATAATCGGACATAGAACAGAACCCTCTCTTATGTTTTTTGCTGTTTTCTTTGATTTTGTCAGCTTCACAACAGAGTGCATGATTCGTGTTGAACATATGAGATTGGCTGATCTCATAAAGAGGTAATCTCTTTGATTCATTTATGCATGGAGGGTTCGGTAGTGGAATAATTTTTTTTTCATAGCATGACACAGTTGCTAATACTAGTTCAATTCTTGTCTTTTTAGCTTTCGGTCCTGAAGAGAACCCTACAGTGGCGGCTCCTGGAGGGAGTGCTGCGGGCGGTGGGGCGGGCGGGCGGGGGGTAGTAAACCCCGGCATACCGCCGGACAAAGTTAAGTAAACAAATAAATGAATAAAACGAATTACATTGCGCGCCTGCAATGCCATTTGGCGATGCAGCGCACGCAATGTAATTCGTTATATTTATTTATTTGTTTACTTAACTTCGCTCGGCCGTATGCCGGGGTTTACTACCCCCCACCCTGCCCCTCCCCCGCCCCCGCCCCACCGCCCCGCAGCACTCCCTCCAGGAGCCGCCACTGGAACCCTATGAATTTGCAATTGGGTTCAAAACGCGTCGGCCGCTTATCACCCAAACAAGTGCAATGAAAAGTTAATTCACCCCTTGTTCTTTTCAAGTATAGATTTCTTTAAAATGTTGGAGAAATTTTGTTTTCATGCTTGGAATTCGGTGGAGATGTTGTAAATAGTGCACGGTTTGGTTATTTGCCCAAATGGAAGGCTCAAAAAGTTAACTCAAAGAAAGAAACCTAGCTTGTCTTATTGTCTTGTTGTCACATTTATGTGTTTATATGTTTTGTCAGTGTCAAAAATTTGTCATTAATTGTTATATGTCGTATGTGTTGTTTTGGTCATTTTTTACTTGTCACTGTAATTGTGGTTTGAGAATATAATGTTTATAAATGGTGGGTGTGGATTGTAAATAGTGTAATGTTTGTATAAATTTGAATTTTTTGGCAAAAGATTTTAAAAAAGAAAAAATTCCTTAAAGAGAAAAATAAATTGGAAATTATAAAGAACACTTTTTGGGTCACATTGAGCTGTTCTACGTGTGTCCTCTTTAAATAATTGACTAGAAGTACATCAGTAATGGCATTTTGTTGTTGTTTATTATCAATAGAAGAATTAGCAGAATGGCAGGAAAGTACAGCACAGTTGAATGACGAAGGATTGATAAATTAGGGAAGCAGAGATGGATGTTGCCGGATGCATATGTTCTTCCTGTAGTTACTATGGCACACGGTCCAGTTCATATTAGTGCAAAAGGCATTTGTAAGTTGTTAGCTCCTGTATGGCAGAATGACAACATCTCCAAGACAGCTACGCACTTAGGGGCCGATTCCGATCTCGGTCGGAGGCGCACCCAATACCATTCGGTCGGGAAAAAAGCCATGCGAAAGCCTGTTTCCCGACCGATCCGTACAGCACACCGAACGAGCAAGTACGATGCGCACAACAGCAAAGAATCTGGCCGAGCCGTACTCACCCAAACCAGGTCCTGTTCTCCGACCGAGGCGAATCCGGAAACGCCGAATCTAGTCGCACGGAAGGAAAAATGCAGCCCCGTCCGGCCGGACTAGTACGATGCGCTTTCCGTACGTGCCGAACCCGTCGCTACGCACGGCACGTCAAAGCATCCGGGAGAGGCGCACATAAGCTCCGATTCGCACCACAACACGATCCACGGCTCCGAGGCGAACACGGCAGCGACGAGGACGAGGCGAAGCGACGAGGACGAGGCGAAGCGACGAGGACGACGCGAAGCAACGAGAAGGACGAACGACACGAACCAACCATGAATCCCTTCGTCCCGATCATACCAATATTCTACATTTACTACCGGAACAGGCACGGACGCGTACGGCGCAGAAGGTAAGCCAGACACCAACCACAAAACACATACAACACGTACACGACACATCACACACACACACAGGGATGCAGAATATACTTACACCAGCAACAGCAGCACCATAGGGGCGGGATGCCCATCACCAATGCCACATATGCACACAGGGGCCTGAATGCGCACCACCACCCCTGCCCAGGGGTGGCATGATGCCTACCACCACTACCACCCTCACCCAGGGGGGGCAGGATGCCTACCACTACTACCACCCTTAGCCAGGGGGGCAGGATGCTTACCACTACTACCACCCTCCCCCCGGGGGGCAGGATGCCTACCACTACTACCACCCTCACCCAGGGGGGCAGGATGCCCACCACTACTACCACCCTCACCCAGGGGGGCAGGATGCCTACCACTACTACCACCCTTAGCCAGGGGGGCAGGATGCCTACCACTACTACCACCCTCACCCAGGGGGCAGGATGCCCACCACTACTACCACCCTCACCCAGGGGGAGCAGGATGCCTACCACTACTACCACCCTTAGCCAGGGGGCAGGATGCCTACCACTACTACCACCCTCACCCAGGGGGCAGGATGCCCACCACTACTACCACCCTCACCCAGGGGGGCAGGATGCCTACCACTACTACCACCCTTAGCCAGGGGGGCAGGATGCCTACCATTACTACCACCCTCACCCAGGGGGCAGGATGCCCACCACTACTACCACCCTCACCCAGGGGGGCAGGATGCCTACCACTACTACCACCCTTAGCCAGGGGGCAGGATGCCTACCACTACTACCACCCTTAGCCAGGGGGCAGGATGCTTACCACTACTACCACCCTTAGCCAGGGGGGCAGGATGCCTACCACTACTACCACCCTCACCCAGGGGGGCAGGATGCCTACCACTATTACCACCCTTAGCCAGGGGGCAGGATGCTTACCACTACTACCACCCTCACCCAGGGGGGCAGGATGCCTACCACTACTACCACCCTCACCCAGGGGGCAGGAGGCCCACCACTACTACCACCCTCACCCAGGGGGGCAGGATGCCTACCACTACTACCACCCTTAGCCAGGGGGCAGGATGCCCACCACTACTACCACCCTCACCCAGGGGGCAGGATGCCCACCACTACTACCACCCTCACCCAGGGGGGCAGGATGCCTACCACTACTACCACCCTTAGCCAGGGGGGGCAGGATGCCTACCACTACTACCACCCTTAGCCAGGGGGGCAGGATGCTTACCACTACTACCACCCTTAGCCAGGGGGGGCAGGATGCCTACCACTACTACCACCCTCACCCAGGGGGGCAGGATGCCTACCACTACTACCACCCTTAGCCAGGGGGGCAGGATGCCCACCACTACTACCACCCTCACCCAGGGGGGCAGGATGCCTACCACTACTACCACCCTCACCCAGGGGGCAGGATGCCCACCACTACTACCACCCTCACCCAGGGGGGCAGGATGCCTACCACTACTACCACCCTTAGCCAGGGGGGCAGGATGCCTACCACTACTACCACCCTTAGCCAGGTGGGGCAGGATGCCTACCACTACTACCACCCTTAGCCAGGGGGGAAGGATGCCCACCACTACTACCACCCTCACCCAGGGGGGGCAGGATGCCTACCACTACTATCACCCTCACCCAAGGGGGCAGGATGCCTACCACTACTACCACCCTTAGCCAGGGGGCAGGATGCCTACCACTACTACCACCCTCACCCAGGGGGCAGGATGCCCACTACTACTACCACCCTCACCCAGGGGGGCAGGATGCCTACCACTACTACCACCCTTAGCCAGGGGGGCAGGATGCCTACCACTACTACCACCCTCACCCAGGGGGCAGGATGCCCACCACTACTACCACCCTCACCCAGGGGGCAGGATGCCTACCACTACTACCACCCTTAGCCAGGGGGCAGGATGCCTACCACTACTACCACCCTTAGCCAGGGGGCAGGATGCTTACCACTACTACCACCCTTAGCCAGGGGGGCAGGATGCCTACCACTACTACCACCCTCACCCAGGGGGGCAGGATGCCTACCACTATTACCACCCTTAGCCAGGGGGCAGGATGCTTACCACTACTACCACCCTCACCCAGGGGGGCAGGATGCCTACCACTACTACCACCCTCACCCAGGGGGCAGGATGCCCACCACTACTACCACCCTCACCCAGGGGGGCAGGATGCCTACCACTACTACCACCCTTAGCCAGGGGGCAGGATGCCTACCACTACTACCACCCTCACCCAGGGGGCAGGATGCCCACCACTACTACCACCCTCACCCAGGGGGGGCAGGATGCCTACCACTACTACCACCCTTAGCCAGGGGGGCAGGATGCCTACCACTACTACCACCCTCACCCAGGGGGCAGGATGCCCACCACTACTACCACCCTCACCCAGGGGGGCAGGATGCCTACCACTACTACCACCCTTAGCCAGGGGGCAGGATGCCTACCACTACTACCACCCTTAGCCAGGGGGCAGGATGCTTACCACTACTACCACCCTTAGCCAGGGGGGCAGGATGCCTACCACTACTACCACCCTCACCCAGGGGGGCAGGATGCCTACCACTATTACCACCCTTAGCCAGGGGGCAGGATGCTTACCACTACTACCACCCTCACCCAGGGGGGCAGGATGCCTACCACTACTACCACCCTCACCCAGGGGGCAGGATGCCCACCACTACTACCACCCTCACCCAGGGGGGCAGGATGCCTACCACTACTACCACCCTTAGCCAGGGGGGCAGGATGCCTACCACTACTACCACCCTCACCCAGGGGGCAGGATGCCCACCACTACTACCACCCTCACCCAGGGGGCAGGATGCCTACCACTACTACCACCCTTAGCCAGGGGGCAGGATGCCTACCACTACTACCACCCTTAGCCAGGGGGCAGGATGCTTACCACTACTACCACCCTTAGCCAGGGGGGCAGGATGCCTACCACTACTACCACCCTCACCCAGGGGGGCAGGATGCCTACCACTACTACCACCCTTAGCCAGGGGGCAGGATGCCCACCACTACTACCACCCTCACCCAGGGGGGCAGGATGCCTACCACTACTATCACCCTCACCCAAGGGGGCAGGATGCCCACCACTACTACCACCCTCACCCAGGGGGGCAGGATGCCTACCACTACTACCACCCTTAGCCAGGGGGCAGGATGCCTACCACTACTACCACCCTTAGCCAGGGGGGCAGGATGCCTACCACTACTACCACCCTCACCCAGGGGGCAGGATGCCCACCACTACTACCACCCTCTCCCAGGGGGGCAGGATGCCTACCACTACTACCACCCTTAGCCAGGGGGCAGGATGCCTACCACTACTACCACCCTTAGCCAGGGGGCAGGATGCTTACCACTACTACCACCCTTAGCCAGGGGGGCAGGATGCCTACCACTACTACAACCCTCACCCAGGGGGGCAGGATGCCTACCACTACTACCACCCTTAGCCAGGGGGCAGGATGCTTACCACTACTACCACCCTCACCCAGGGGGGCAGGATGCCTACCACTACTACCACCCTCACCAGGGGGCAGGATGCCCACCACTACTACCACCCTCACCCAGGGGGGCAGGATGCCTACCACTACTACCACCCTTAGCCAGGGGGGCAGGATGCCTACCACTACTACCACCCTCACCCAGGGGGCAGGATGCCCACCACTACTACCACCCTCACCCAGGGGGGCAGGATGCCTACCACTACTACCACCCTTAGCCAGGGGGCAGGATGCCTACCACTACTACCACCCTCACCCAGGGGGCAGGATGCCTACCACTACTACCACCCTCACCCAGGGGGGCAGGATGCCTACCACTACTACCACCCTTAGCCAGGGGGGGCAGGATGCCTACCACTACTACCACCCTTAGCCAGGGGGCAGGATGCTTACCACTACTACCACCCTCACCCAGGGGGGGCAGGATGCCTACCACTACTACCACCCTCACCCAGGGGGGGCAGGATGCCTACCACTACTACCACCCTCACCCAGGGGGGCAGGATGCCCACCACTACTACCACCCTCACCCAGGGGGGGCAGGATGCCTACCACCACTACCACCCCCACCCATAGGATGGACAATGCATGAGACAACCAGCACACCACAACCTAGGGAATGCAAGAAGAAGACATCCCCCCAACACCATGACAAGCGTGTGTAGACTGTGTCAAATGCCTACAACACCGAACATGACTTCTAACATACAATGTGACCCCCTAGCACATGTGCCACACAAATATGTGTGTGGCACACACAACGCAAGCAGGCCATGACCATTGTGGCAATGGGGTCCAAACCCCCATCATCACAGTGACCAAAAGGCAAGTGTGGGGTCCATAGCTGCAGCACATCTTGAACATTGTGGCAATGGGGTCCAAACCCCCATCATCACAGTGACCAAAAGGCAAGTGTTGACAAAGTAAGAGGTGCAACTGCCAAACTGCATGGATGATTCCTGGTCACAGAACAACAAACACATCAGTGGCAAAGTAGTGTATGTGTCCCATTGCAACATAAATTGGGGGAGCCAAATCCTGCAGTGCAAATAAGACATAACTTTGGCCATGTGCAGACAAACAACACCCATGGGGGCTGACACCGTCAACAATCATCAATGACACAATGACAGAAGTGACCATCCGAATGCAGACCCACATATTTGCACCAATGGGCACACACATGCAGATACCCTGTGGAGACTGCAGATGTGAGGCGAACAGATGCCATACCATGGCAGCAATGGGACACACAATCAACAATTAGCAACAAATGAGGGCTCCCGTCCCATCAGCCTGGTCATGGAAGTGCCAACGGAATCATCAGCACAGATCCAACACACTTGTATAGCAATGTTGCACTGACAACACAGATGAGTCCTTCCCCATTGATGCCCAAACCTGCATGTTCACTGGAGATGGCCACACGGTCAGGGAAGTAGACGAATAGAACAATGGCAGGCACAACAGATGTGCAGGGGTGGAAGCCACAGATGTGAAGTTGCCAATCTAAGTAGGAAATCTCATTGCCAAATACTGAACACATGACACCCTCAGATGCTGCTATGGATGACATGGATACACCACAGGATAGGACACATAACCCCTGGACCACATGGGTTCCTGCACAGTAACACTTCATTATCATGAGACCAAATATCACCATCACTGCAGCAAGGGCATTGTTAGCATCATCAACATCATGTACATCAGAAGCAAAAGCACTAGAGAACAGAAAGTTGCTTTATTCAGCATATGTGGCATTAAAAGTAGAAGTCCGGTAGAACATAAACAAAGGCCAATGGCCAGTCCATCAACAAAGTCACAAGTGGGTGACAGTGGCAGATGCCACCCTACACATGCCTGCACAAAACCAGGGACAATCCACTAGGAGGGGCAACCGGGGGATAGGCCAGGCACCGCAGGGACAGGATCAGGGCTCACCAGGAGGAAGCAGGGAAGGGGTGGTGGGTGCTGGAGAGCCACTGACAACTGCAGTGGAGGTGTCTGACATGGTGTGTGCCGGCACAACTGGGGGGCATGGCTCAGATGTTGTGGGTGCCGGCACGACTGCAGTGGACCCTGCAGATGGAGTGGACAGGTCCGCCACTGCAGTGCCCAAGTCAGACAGGGTGGTAGTGGACTCCACTGCAGTGCCTACCACCAGGGGAGGAGAATGGGGAACAGGCAAGGTGGGCTGGACAGAGGGGGAGGACACCCTCACCACATCAGTGGCACAGACAAGCGCAGCGGGGGGTGTGGTGCCGGGAGAGCAAGTGGCAGGGGGAGAAGGCCGGATCCTCTTGGGGATGGTATATCTGTGGGTGGGGGAACCTGGGGCAGGGAGTGGTGGGGGCACCTGTGGAGTGGGGGCCTGAGGGATGGAGGAAGGTGACCTGGTGCTTGAGCTGCAGGGCGGCGGCGGGGTCTTGCTCTTACCACTCCGGGGGGACTTGCGGGTGGGGGCCTCAGTCTGTCTGCGCCTGGGGGAGGGTGTCCGGGGGCGAGGGGCACTCTGCTCCGTGTGGGGGGCTTCCTCTTCCCCCTGGATGCTGGGGCAGCTGGATCGGAGGGGAAGAGGCCGAGGTCACTGAGGAAGAGGCGCTGGGTCTTTGGGGTTGCAGGTGAGGCAAGGGAGGGTGCTTTGGAGGGAGAGGCAACTGAGGACTGCGCAGTGCCCGTGGATGCGTGTGTGTGTACCAGGGCCCCATCCCCTGTGAGTCTGGTTTCAGTCCCCTGACTGTGCGTGCGTGTGCGTTTAGTTTGTGGCGTGTGTGTCTGTGTGCTGGATGTGTGTGTGCTGGTGTGTGCCTGTGCCGGTGTGTGTGTGCTTGGGACGGGCAAGGTGCTGGGGAGTGTGGATGGAGCAGAGGCAGGAGGGGTGAGGGACTGTCTGAGGAGGGACACTGCTGCCATCAGGGAGGAGTCCATGGACCTGTTGCCCCTCTGTAGGTCAGACATGCCCGATGAGATGCCCTCCATGAACGACACCAGCTGAGTCAACAGTGCGGTATGCGCATGGAGGACACTCAGCATGGCTGTCTGCCCTACATGGAGCTGGCGAAGGAGGTACACAGACTCCTCACTCAGGGCAGCAGGGGACACAGGGGCAGGGGGTGCGGTGCCTGGGCCAAAGGAGACACGCTCCCGAACATGGGAGCCTCCACGGACCTTGGGAATGGGAGCCGATGGGAGGGCGGTGGTGGTGCTGGTGGTGGCGGGGACAGCAACACTAGCTGGGGTGTGGTGGCTGCTGACACCCGCCTCCACAAGGGAGTCATCCTCCGAGTTGCTCTGGTCCTCAGCTGAGGTGGATGGTGCTGAGGATTCCTCGGTGTGGCTCCCCTCGCCCTCCGTGCCACTGGGTCCCTCCGACCACTCCTCGGCTGCTGACCCAGTCTGGCTCTCTGGCTCCTCCTGGTCCGTGGAGCTGTCCCCTTCCGTGGCCGTGGGTGTATCTGCAAACAATGGGGAAACAGACAGACATCAGTCACCTGCACCAAACGCACACACCACTGTGAGCACAGCACATCACAGAGCAAGCCCTGGCATCATTAGTTGTACATTGCTAAAAGTGCCCTAACTGAACAGGAGAAGCCAATTGTCAGTCTGATGCCAAGCATGGCACTCACATCCCACATGGCCTTGCACCCATCTGTCTGGTGTCTGTTGGATTCCAACACCCCAGTGTGGACACATGCACCAAGTACACAGTAGTTGGACAGTGCAGAGGACACGGTGTGGACACATCACAGCTCTTGCCACTGAGTGAGTACAGGTTTCCGGATGAAAGGGATGCCCAGAGTCAAATAGGAAATGCATGTGATGCATACCAGCGACAGACACCATGATGCACCCATGTCCTGATAGCCAGCGCCACTATGGTGTGCATGTAGCACATGTCACTCCCCTGCAGGACCACAAATAAGTTGACACATGCCATGGCAGATGCATGACTGTTAAGTCATACATCACTGTCTCAGTGATGTATGACTTGGCAGCCAGACAACAACACTATGCACTGTGTCACAATAGTAGGTCATGGGGAATGCAAGTCCTGGAGCTGCACAAGTGCACATGTACATCCCCCACACAACACATCATCTCAACCCTCATCTGTCCAGGTCACACCTATTGGACATATGGGAGACCTGTGACACTACCCTCTGAACCTGAGCCCCTCACAATTTGCTGTGAATTGGGAACAGCTGCCTGAACATCACATTCGCATACCCCAGTCTGCACGGGCAGCTGATCAAACACCTATGTGACACACAAGTATCGTCTCCTATGGTCACATCTCCAGGGGCATGCTGAGCCCCTACCAAGAAACACCCCAGCAGTCCTGGCAACTAATCCACAGCACACTGACACAGAGGCAGACACCGGAGGGGTCAAATCACTGTGCACAATGTGTCAGCTGATACACGGGAGTGGGAGTACAGAGTGCATTGCATGGCCTGGAGTAGGCATGACTGTCCTGCTCCACATGAATGAGGGATGTGCCCTGGACAGTGGATAGCTGGCTATGTATGTGTGACACACGTAATCTGCACACTCCTGGGGCACAAACATTGTTCCCACCTGCTCCATGGGCGTGTGCCACATACCCCAGGCACATGTGGTGGCTCAGCTCAGCAAGTGGACCGCATATCAAAGCAAAACGCAGATCACATGTCCAAACCCAGGCGTTGTGTGAACAATGGACCCACCCATGATGCCCACAACAGAGTTAGGGAACAGATGCTGTCCCCCACCTTTAGTGAAGCAAACTGCAAGGACACAGTCCCAAGTGACACAATTCCCTGACTGTAAGGGCCACACCTGGGTATCAGATGAGCAGTGGGCAGTGCACAACAGAGGGACATGGCTCCTGGACAACATGACTGCTGCACTGTGGCAGTTGAACCAGGCCAGAGGAGGGCACAAAGCATGTAATACAGAGTTCACAGTGCAGTCTTTGACTCACCCCTCCTTGCTGCTGTCTGGCCTTCAGCTGCCCATCCAGGTCTGGAAAGACCACCGCCAGGATCTGGAGCATGTGGGGGGTCAGGGTCCGTGTTCCGCCCCTCCTGCGAGGAGGCGACAGCTTCAGCTGGACCCGTGCAATCCTCCGGGTCCAGCCCCGAAGGTCCTGCCACCTCTTCTGGCAGTTGCGGATCCGGCGCTTGTAGACCCCCACGGACCGGACAGCCCGGACGATGTCCTTCCAGATTTCCTGCTTCCGATGGGCATTAACCTGTGAGGATGACAAAGTGAAAAGGCCATTACCACACATGCAACATATCCGTGCAT